>VXBR01005364.1:29039-42003 GCA_013400215.1 Cisticola juncidis | reverse complement strand
GCACGGAACGGCCCGGTCCCCCCGATGCAGCTCCTCGGCAGCATCCCATCCCCAGTCCCATGTCCCATCCCCAGTCCCATGCCCCATCCCGACCCCCCCAATGCTCGCCCGAAATAAGATACAGAGGTCACAGCTGATCTATAGAATATATTATAAATTATATCATGCATCCATTAACAAAATATACAAAGCCAACGGAAATATATCTATCTTAAGCCTGAGCATACAGCATCTAAACTCTAGTAAAAAGTAACCTAAAGAGAACAGCGTCTCACGCTTGCTATTTCAATCTGCAATGAAGTGCTCCTCCTCAAATGTTTTTATTTTCTCATTTATAGAACACATGAACATTCCAAGTACAAAGGTTCACACGGTGGGTCCTGCTGGGCCTGACAGACCCAAGCAAAAAACCACACCATGCTTCAAAGTGTCGTCAGCTTCTGCATTTACCCCTGTCCTTTCCTCCTCCTTGTTCTAAAGTCGGCATAACTCAAAAAATACTCAAAACAACACACCCGAGTTAAGGTGGAAAGTTACAGAAGGATCTTTAACTGGTCCACAGCACACAGTTGTACTGGTGTACAGAGAGATGGGAAACACTGCAAAATACTTCTACTGTATTGCAAAATAAACATTTAGGAGTATATCTTCCACAATCTATAAAAATAGGTTTAAAACGAAAGTGGTATGATACAGTTGTTTTCTTCAACTATTTTAATGGTATTTTATCTCTATGGGTATTAAGTCTTTTAAAAAATTACTGATAACCTGGTCAGCCACAATCCTGACACCACTTCAGCTAAATGGTGACAAAACAGAACACTAGCTTGAAGCAGGAGTAATATAAAATATTTTGGAATCAGTGGTCTGTTACTGCAGCAAAGAAAAATGTTTATTTGAAATTAAGAACGCAGCCAACACTGCCACCTGCTGAGGGACTGGAGTTTCAGGAATTATCTAAGGTTACCCCACTGCACAGCAGTGTCTGGTGCTCATTCCTGGTATTCTGCAGAATCAAATCTCTCAGCAGATTTCATAGCAAATTCTTAGATCTCCAGCTTAAATATGGGCATCTAAAAATCGTATGAGAAAAATTGAATTCTACAGATGTGGCTATGGAAACACAGGACCAGCTAAAACCATCAGAGGAGACAGTACATTTGAAAGTGCTTAAGTTAATGCATTGTTCAAACTCTAATGTAAAGTTATGTGATCCCTGCTTCAAGCATTCTTTCCTTTCCAAAACTTTACCAAAATTTGTACTCCAGTTCAGGGTTCCTACACATTCTTGCATTTTTAATGTGCTATTAACAGAGTAAAATGTTTGCACTATAGTGAAAAAAAGTAATGGTCAAAATTTTAATATTTTTTACAAAGAGCCTGTAAAGATTCCTAGAAAAGCCTTTCCTACCCTTACACTCTGTTTTTAACAAAATATTTTATGTAGGTTATAGTTGTGTTAGAGATCTGGTGTGCACTACCATTACTGGTTCAATTGCTGGTGGAAATTCTCCTGCTTCATTCTGCTACAACAAAAGTATTCACTGGTATTCATCAGTTGAACTTTTACACTTTTAGACTTTTCAAAAGTCGTTTGAGGATTCAACATGGCTTTCTTCTATGAGTAAGTTCTTTTTCTTATAATAATTTTTAAGATTTGAATTTGTCACTTCACTATTTCACATTGGAAAACCAATTACTAAATCCTCAGAAGAAACAAAGAAGCTCCTAGTTTCAGGCATCTCTTGTAATTTAAGCAGGACTACATTTTACAGCAGCATTTTATACTGGTTTCTATTCCAAAGCTAATAAGCCAACAAAAAATTTTCCAGCTGCCTAAAAGAAAACTGTATTCACAATAAAATGGGAAGTTCTTATCTGGGTACGAAGTTTAGTTCTACATGAGTCCCTGCTAAAAGGATTTGATCTGAAATTAGAGATTTAAAGACTACTCATTTAACTATGAGGCCCAAATAATAATGAAATTCTGGTATCCATTTCAAGAGATGCCACAAGGGTTGTTTGACATTTCCATGAGGGTCAAAAAAACCCAAAAAAAGTCAAATGCTCAAAGAAAAGCCAAAGTTTTAAGTCAAACCTCCAAACAGAGAGCAGCTGAGGAGCAGCCTGCTCCTCTTGGAATTTTAATTAGTTTACTCAATGAAGATTATTGCACCAGTCTCTGTTGGTGATCTGAAGCAATTCAGTGACCACCTCGATGATGTTGTTGTTGTGTTTCCTCAGCAGGCGCAGGTTCAGCTGCCTGTCACAGAATCCCATCTCACACAGGCTGGACAGCAGGGCTGCAGTCTGCTCCTCTGCAGCTGCAGGCTGCTGAAAACAAACACAGCAAGATAAGCTAAAAAAAGTAATTTATTGTTTTGCCATTTGAATCAGGGGCCCTGCATTATACCAGAATCAAACTGAGGCACAGAGGCTCTTTATTGGCCATTGATGATTCAGTGATCAGAATTCCATTTTACTCAGGTTTCCTAAAAGCTTATATACTGTTTCTGACAGGTTAATAATTTCTACTACAATAATCAGGTTAAAAATCACACAGAAAACTCCTGCATTTTACAACAACTCTTTGCTTGCAGAAGTTGATTGAATCTTCTCTCTTCCCTAAGCAGGTGTAATCCCATCTCCTGTAATTTTCACAGTTCTGTTTGTTCCTGCCATGGCATCTTGATTATCAAACTAGCTCTGCTAATGAAGTCTGTTTGACTGTCTTGTGTATTCCCAGAGCTCTTCTGGCCCCATTTAAGACATTTATAATCCCTTTCACTCCTCACAAAGATGAGTTACTACTTTTACATGATGCTACAAGAGACATGATTCCATCTTATGGCGTGGATTTCCCTGTCTGCTGAGACCAGCAAACCTCAAAGGGACACCCTCAAACTTAACATTTTATTCTTACATTAACTCCAATATAGAAATGGATACACTTAAAAATGCACCTATAAATTTGAGGTTGTCATTCTATGAAACTCACACAGCACACAGGAAAGACACTCACCTGTTCAATAATGGGTGGTCCAGCAAATAAAGCTTTGTAGGCAGAAGCAGCCACTGACAAAGCTCCTTTCATGAGTTCTCCTGCAATGCTGCTTCCTTGAGGGTACCTGTGAAGAGACCAGGGCTGCTTTATGCTCAGTAAAGTCAAGGGTTTGTTTCAGTGAAATGCAAGTCCTGCCTGGTGAGGGAAGGACTGTTGGAGACAACAGCCTGTGATCCACAGGAATCAGCAGTGCTTGGGAACTGAGCTGTACAAGAAATTCATTCCTTTTTCTTCCATTAAATTTGGGGGGTGTTTTCCTTGAAATGACCTTTTGTTAAGAGTTTAGTGTTCTCATCTAGAAGAGAGTACTGTGCACTGACACATCCATTCAGGACAGGGTAACTTCTATTTGTTTTCTATGAATATTTAAGTTACTTAATACTCTACTCAATGTTTTGACTTACTTCTCCAGTTTCAGTATTTTAAGACAATTTTATAACTAATTTGTAAAATCTCCATTCTAAGAATGCTGAGATTTTCCAGAAAAAAACCCCACAGAATTTCAGAAGCATTCAACTTGAGGTCTTCATTAACTTTGGCTTGCCAGTTCTGCATCCTTTCAATTTGTGCCCAAGTAGAAATCAAGATCTTAAGAAAACACAGCAAGTTTGCTTTAAGAAGGGAGGGCCTCTCTCCAAATTAATGACTACATGAAATCTGTAGGCCAGAGCTTTTTCCTAGGTGTGTAATTAAGCATTTCTCAGTCTAAAATGGTGTTTGTGAAGTCCCAGCTTCAGCTCCATTACCTTGGGTATTCTGAGAACTTAGTGAGAAATGCAGAAGATCCTGGCCCATGATTATCTTCACCACTGGGTTCTGGATGAGGCAGAAAAAAGGTCAAAGTGACAATTAAGCTGGAGAAATGCAACACACACACAAACAGAAGAAAATGTCTCTTGGTACAACAGAAATAATCCAAGTTCAGTTATGCAGAGCAGGAATCCAGGATTCTCACTGCAGTGGAAGCAGTCAGAAGAATTTCAGAACCATATGACTGATTCATAAATAGTGTTTAACTAGAGAGGAATTGCTGTCTCAGTGACTGCAACAGCAGCTTAAATACACAGCTCATTAATTCCAGAGGAAGGTAATTTTCCAGATGTCTGTGAGTACTTTTGAGTATCCTCTTGCCATTTCCTTTAATAGATGCTCTTAACTGATCCACAAAGCCAATATTCCTTTATTTGCAACATCCATATAGCAGAAGTTCAACACCCAGAGTAAAACTAAAACCTTTATTTGGTAGATTTCTGCTCTCCTCAAGAGAAATGAGACATCAAATTCAATACCAGGCATAAGGAATAGGTAATAAAAATAGTCTGCACCCTTCATTAAACACTGTCAATACCTTCTCTTTGTATTTGATCATGAGGAGCAGAAGAGAGATTCTCTGAAGCTGATGTGTTTGGTTCTTGGAAGATAGAATTCTGAAGAGATGAAAGATTCCTGAGAACAGAAGGCAAAAACATCGCTGCTTTTACTCTACATGGACATACAGAAATAAATCACAATCAACAGAGAAAAGAAAGAAACCCACATGCTCCCTTCTCTCCCTCTCTTGCACTCACCTGAATCAGTGAGTACAGGCTCTATAAAAAGTTGCAGGATTTAAGAACATTTACCTCAGTGTATGATAAAACTTTTGTTACAACAATTCCTGTTTGGAAACTACTAGACCTTGCAGACTCTCCAGCAATACCAGCATCATTTTCTTTCCTACCTTTGTGCCTGGGGTGAGCTGTCCACAGTCTCTGGGGTTGGTGGCACTGCAGGCAGTGTTTGGGAAGCTGTCAGGGGATCTGTGATCCTCTGGATCTGTGGCTGCCTTCCCCCTTCTGGGCTCTCTGCTGCTGCTTCAGCTTCTCCTGTCTTTTCCAAACCAGGCTGAGAAAGGGCTGAACTGTACATGGAGTCACCCAAAGGCCTGCTGGTGTCAAAGCACTCAGGGAGAATGATGATATAATCCTCTGAGGAGGCAGAGGAGCACTGACTCTGAATATCATCCTTATCATCTTCCTCTTCATTACAATTGCCACTATGGGGGTTTGTGCTCTCAGCAGACAGTGGAAGCTCCCCTAGTAGGAAAAAAATTGAAATATTAACCATTGTATGGACAACAGCAGAGATAGAATTGTCCCATTTGTTAGAGACAATGATTTAAAAACAACTGCTGCCATCAAAGGTGTGATTTTCCCTGTTGTGGGGAGGGTATAGTGTGAAGGAGTAATAGATCTTAATGTTTAATCTATGTAAATATACTGCTGGTGTTAATGCTCATAGTAAAAACAGGAGTAAGAGCTATACAGAGAATTTAAACTGTAGTTTTCAGCTCCTAAATGACACATATTAGGAACAGGTCAGAAATATTTCAAGCTATGTGTACAAAATATGAATGCACCAGTCATGTATAACATACAAGCACTTACTTGAATACCCAACTGGAATCTTTTGGTCTCAATTTCACTTCCTTGAAAATCAACTGTTAAACTGGCTGCTTGTTAAAGTACTGACACCAATTTTCTGGTGTAATGATTCTCACAACTGGGACAAACTAATGATTCTCTTCCTTTAATGAAGATCCATTTCCTAGAACAGTGTCACATCATCTTACACGTGATTTTTTTACAGCTTTATCTTAAATTCAAACCCATTTTACTTACCACAGGAATTTTCTGTTGCTGGTTCTGACTGATGAATCTTTGCTTCCTTTTTGGAAGTGGAATTACTATTTATCATAAGTGATTCTTCATTTATCATATTGCAACTGAAGGTGTCTTGCAACGTTTGTAAAGAGTCTAATAAAACCAATCAGGAAAAATAATTAAAAGCTTATCAACCAGCTGAGCTGAGCAATTTGTGTCTCATGTCTGACTGCAAACAAGTCAAGGAGAGAAGGAGGTTAGTGACAATACTTACTCTGGAGGATTTTGGGGTTTTTTTGGGGGGGTTTGTGGTCAGGTGCAGCATCCAGGGTCAGAGATCGAATTACAGTTTCACAGACAAACTGAGTCCCACTCATGTCCTCCTCCCCTTCCTCCTGGCTCAATCCATGCTCAGCTTTCACTTTCACCACAGAGGAGTCCACAGAAAGGCAGGATTCTGCCATTCCTTGGAGAGGGAAACAGAACAGATTTTACCACCACAACAAGAAAATGCAACAGTAACAAGAATTTTTTTAGACTAGCCATGGCTAATATTGACTCTGTGTGTTAATTCTTTCTAAAAATTGAAACATTTTTGAATTCAGTTCAAGTCAAATGAGAAAGTGATTGAGAAGTATGGGGAGCACACCTGGAGTGTTTGGAGAATAACTTAGTCTATAAAAGGCAGATTGTTAATTGTCCCAATAATGCTAGTGGTCAGAAAAACCAAAATAAGCATTTGAAAGGACTTTAACAAGGGCTAAATGACTTTAACATGGAGGAGGGTATATTTAGATTAGATATTAGGCAGAAATTCTTCCTTTTGAGGGTGGGGAGGCCCTGGCACAGATTGCCCCATCCCTGGAAGTGTCCAAGGCCAGGCTGGACAGGGCTTGGAGCAGCCTGGGACAAGAGAAGCTGTCCCTGCTCATGGCAGGGGGGTGGAACTGAATCATCTTCAAGGTCCTTTCCAACCCAAACCATTCTGTGATTCTATGATTTCTATTTCCAAATCTATATCTATTATGCTCCAATCTCTATAATCACTAATGTAGGGTCAGACTCTATGTTTATGAGCCAAACAACCTATTTTTGGTTTTGTTTTGGGTTTTTTGGGGGGGTTTTTTGAGGGGTTTTTTGGGGTTTTTTTCCAAAGAAGAAGACATTTGTTATAATTTCTTTTAGACACCAGGTTTGCTGAGTGCACAGAAGTGACAATATCCTCCCTTCACCCCCAATCTCCTCAGGACTGCTGCTTACCAGGCACTAGTTTAAATCCACTGCCCTCGTTCTCCTCCTCTATCTGACCTAAGCCAGGTTTCTCCAGCAAGGGGCTGTCACGTGGCAAAGGGGACATGCATGGAGTCATGTCTGCAAAACACAGGCAGCAAAGAAAATTGGCACTAAAGGACAAGGAGCCTCCAGGAGGTTTTTAAACATTTTTAAAAGGGACATTTTTTCAAGACTGAAGAAACTTGGTTATTTTGCAGGATAATCTGGTGGAATAAACAACTGGCTTTGCATTACTCTGCCACTGGCTGTGCAAAGAAAAGGGCAGCATTTCTCAGCATCTGGAGTGTTCTTGGGGATATGGAGGTGAAAAGAATCCAAGAAAAACCCAAAGGATAGCTGTGTGTGCTCCAGAATATGTGAGCCTTACCAACAGGAGTGTTGTGTGGCACTCTCTCCAGCTCCTGCACAATATTGATGTCCAACAGCTCAAAGGACAGCAAATCCTACAGGAAAAAACACACACAGCTCCCATCAGCAAACTCTGAAACTGAATTATATCTGTACTTGGCAGCACAGATGCCACTGATGTACAAATAACACTTTGTTCCTCAGCACAACCTCAGGGGCAGGTTTTAAATAAATTTACATATATGTTACATATATTTACATCACTGATTATGGTGCAGATCAGGGCAAGGGACAAAGCTAAGGACTCCCTTTTTAGGGCCAGAGAAAGACTCAATGCTGACCCATTTTTGAGAATCTTTATCTGTCCTACACATACCTTCCATATAAATAACAGTGCCTAACACCAGTTTGAGAAAACAGCTCTGCTGTATAAAATTCAATATACTCTTTCTGAAAATAGAGTGGCCATTTTTAGAGCTCAGAAGCTTTATTCTTACAAATGCCTACCAACCCAGACATCAAACACAAGGTGGTTTATTTTATATTTATCTGAATTTTAGCATTTTACCTGTGCAGTGAGGAGATCGACAGATGGGATGTAAAATTCTCTCTCACTTGGCAGATTTTTGATCTTTAAAGGAATATTTGGCAGAGATATTTCAGCCTGCTCTGCATTTTCACCTCTCAGTTGAGCACCTGTTTCTGTCTTTGAGGAAGCATCCTGCAAGAACAACAAACCAGAAGCCCCTTAATCACAGTAAATAAAATATCACGTGAAATCTAAAGCCTGAATTTTGAGTAAACACTCAAGTAATTTGAAAGAAATTTAAATGAACTCATTACAGAGCCAAAAGTATAAAACCTAACAAAGAGAAATGCTGTAGTGTTTCAGTTTAAAGAAGTAAAAGAAGTAGACAAATAGCTGCAACAGACTGATAGCTAATATCATGCTTCTCAAAAAGAACTATTTTAGAACTTAAAAATGCAACATATGTTGTACTTCTCTCCTATTAAAAATAAAATTTAAAAGCAAACAGATTTAAAAAAAATCTGAATAGTTAGTTAGGAATACTAAATACTAAATAATACACGAAGTTCAGTCTCCTAGGCAATTCTGAACTGCCCCAATACCAGGAGAGTCACTTGCCTGTTTGGTACTGGAAGTTTTACTCTTCTGACAGGAGTCAGAATCCTTCCAATCATTTTCTACATAGTCTGGAGAGGGATCCACAACAATGCTGCACCAGATCCTTGGGCCAAACTGTTCCCCTCTGTGTGACAGCCTCCAGTGAGAAGTGTAAGTTCCTTCAATATTGGGAGCCACAAACTCAACTGAAACAGTTCCTACTTGTCCAGATGGCAGGGATGGCACTAACACGTCCTTCTTCTCAGAAGATGCCAAGGTCAGATTACCCCACATGAGTTTTAACTGAAATACACAACAGAAAAAGGCAAAAGTGAATTTCTCAAGCTTCTCTGCAAAGTGTGGGCAGTAGGAAGCAGAATTTCTTCTGCTGAAGATACCAGGCATGGAGAACAGAGGCTGCCAGTGCACACCCTCACATCAGAAATTATCAACACAAAGATATCACATCTTTTAACAAAAATGAACAAAGGGATTTGGAGGTCAGAAAAGCAACAAAACAGTCCTAAACAGGGTCAAAATGTACCATTATAACATGGGGGATATACTGTTAATGGAAACATGTTCAGGTATGGTCCTCTGAATGGCTTTCTTCCTATAATCTACATTTTTACAGAGCACCTACACAGATTATTGCCCCAGCATTCCCAGCTGTGAATCTCCAGGCCAAAGGAAATCTTAAACAGCTCCTAACACAGAATTCACATATAAATGTGATCTTGCAGAATGATTTTAGTGTGTAGAAGGAAGAAAAAGGCAAGATACCTTTGTGTCTGAGCTCCACTCCACATTGCCAGTGTTCTTCATTCGCCAGTGTTTGATGAACTTTGTTCCTGGTTTCACATGAGTGCCATCAGGCAAATTCTCATCCACAAATACTGCACTGAGTGTTGGGACCATTGCTTGGAAAGGTGGGTTAGGGCTGCTGGGATTGGAGACAGGAAACAAAATCAACCCAAAATACACCAAAACTGAAGAAGTTCGGCTGCTGATTAATGTTAAGTTGGCTTTTAAATACCCTAAATGAAAGGGATTAATCAAAGAAAACAAACTATAGAAGTTTTGCTTTTACTGCACATTTATAAACTCAAAGGGAATGGGGAAATGCAGAGCAGTTGCCTGCAAATGAACCTCATCTTAAGAGCACATCCAAAAAAAAAAAAGAAAAAATATCACTGAACAAAATATACAGAATGTACTTGACTTTATGCCAACATACTCAATAAAGCAGGAAGATACAGACTTTTCCAAAACTGGCAGCAATGTTAATTTATGCTGTATGAGCATGCACATGTATGTATAATCCTATAATCTCTCCTAAATCTACATAAATCATAAAGTTTCTGATAGTAACCATCAGTCACTTTTTTTTCCCTTTCTCCTACTCTCAATTAAAAACACTTTACCTTGCATTTAGACAAAATTCTCACACAGTCAAATGACAAATGATGCTTCAAATTATCAATTTCACAACCTCCCTCCCTTTATTTTAACCTGGTCTCATAACAAAAGGTCAGACAGGACAACCAGCAGATGCTCAGTTAACAAGAAGCCTTACAGGAAGGTATTAGGCTGGAGACTCTCAGATTTCAGGGTAGGTGAGCTGTTTGTTTCCAGTACATGGATAGAGTTCCACAGATGAATTTTCCTGTGCAATTTCAGCTGCTTTTTGAGCTCTCGGACCTCTGCTTTTCGCTGTTTCTTTTCTGCTCGCAATCTTTGCTTCTCTGCCTTCAGAAATCTTTTGTCCATCTGTTTCTGGAGCCTGCAAAGTGATTAACACATCTTATTACCATAAACTGATCAGAATTTATCTTTAGATAACACAGTCTTAGGCTCAAGGGAGCCCTTCAGGAAATATCCCATGCTTCTCGATCGGAAAATAAAGAACAAATCCTCACAGTTGCTTATGGAATTATTTTGAATTGTCTCAGTAAGAACAAAAAAAAAGGCAGACACAGAATGCTCAAAGAAAAAGCAAGCTCTCAAAGTTTACTACCCATCTATGACACAAAAGTCTGCCTTTTTTGCTTTGTTATTAAAAACACTCTTAAGATCATTACTTAGGCCCTTTATAAGTACGTAGCTATTTTATAAAATCTGAGTGCCACTTCCATTTCTTGTTCTCTCTAAAATAAAACCTGACCCTCAACTGCAGCACAGCAGTTTCCCCTTGCAGAAGGGACACTCCTGCCCCCGTTTCTTTACCTGACTTGCTCCAGGGTGGCAGGCAGGCGTGGGGACAGCTCTGCCAGGCTGTAGCTGTCGGGCACGCAGGGGATGGGCCTGCGCAGCTTCAGCAGGACATGGTTTGGGTCATGGGCATAAGATCCTGCTTCACACTCCTCACAGATGTTGTAGGCTGGACAGAGGCTGCAAGGCAGAAAAGACAGGAGGTTATCAAGGATTTCTGCAGAGAAATAACTTGGTATTGTGCTGTTTCACACAGTAAGAGTTCCCCTGTTTCACACAGTAAGAGTTCCCAAGTGACAGCAGCTGGATGTTTCACTTATTAGCATTATTTCCACAACAACTATTATTATTGTGAAAAAGTCATATTGTGTGGCTCTATGCAGATATTTACTATATATATATTATGCTAGGTAGAAAAGTTATACTGTATTAACATTTGAATAATATAGTGAATGTAGTTTTGTAATCAGTAAAATAGAAGCTGTGTATGTGTGTGATATTCTTTTTAGCTCAAGAGAGAGGGATTCCTCAGCACTGAGATAACAGTTACAGGAACTTCTAAATCATCCAATAAAGAAGAATTTATGGCTTTTTTATCAATGGAACCAAACTTTCTCAAGGATGTAGATTCTAAGGCGCTTTTTTTTAATTAACAGAAAGCTTTTGTGGCAAGAAACAGCTGGAAATTACTTGATTTAAATAAAAATGCATAAAGGGGAGGCTCAAAATGAGAGACCTGGGTCTTTCCTGGGCCCTTCTCCCTCCAGCCTTTGCCTGGAATTGGGGGGGTCTTGGTAGCCCAGGCTGCCTCTCTTTGTTTTATTGTCTCATGATTTGTCCTGACTCTGAAAACTTTTTTTTTAACCATTATTATTATTATTATATTTGTATTACTATTTTTTTGTAACCAATTTTTATTTGTTATTAAATTTTCATAAATTTCTAAAAGCGAGAGATTGGTATTTATCACAATTATCATTATTATCATTATTATTATCATTATTCTTATCAGTATTTGGAGCCATGTGGAATACCTACACGATTATCTCTCTTCTATGCAAAACTGCAACACAGTTCCCTCTTCTTTGAACACACACTGAAAAAACTTGATGCTTTCTTTAGCACACAAGTGACTAAAGTTGTTGCTACAAAAGGCAGAATATTTTACCAAAATGCAGTGGTAGAAACAGCACCATGCTTATGGAAATACAGAGGGTAAGTCAATAAGTATTCAGGGATGCAAAGCAGATTGTTCCTCCAGGAACAGGGCTGATAAAAAACAGACTGTCATCTCCTGCCAGCAAGGAAAAAAAATCCAATGTTGGCATTTCATCCACTGCTGTTGGCATTTCATCCACTGCTCCTGCCTAGTCCCAAAATGCCAATCTTTGCAGCAACTGCCTCATTCAAATAAAACTCTCACTTAAAACACCTCACTTAAGACATTCATCAAAATATATTTCATATTAGACAGAACACAATATAATCATTAAAAAAAAGTATGACCTGCCTTAGTCTCACTGACTTTCAGAACCAAACAAACAACTATTACAGACTAGTGGTTCTAAGTCCTGCTTTTTTTGTTTAGTTAACCAAACAAAACATTTTCCATTACAATCACTGCATGTCCTCTGCAGATAAGGTAAAGAGTCACTGAGAACACAGAGTTACAAAGTTCTCTCACTTTAACAATCACCTCCTTTCAAAACAGTATTAATCTTGTTTTTATGCAGATAAAGTCTAGCCTAGGAGAAAACATGTTGGTGAGAAACACAGTGGACACTCTGAAATGGGCAGCAGGCTGTATATTAGGAATGTGGAAGTATCTAAGGACATTTCAGAGTCCAGGACATCCCTGTGGCCACCCTGGAGGGTTTGGGGACAGGACAGGGGGTCTGGGATCTGTCCAGGGGGGTCAGAGCCTCACACAGAGCCCAGGAGGACACTGCCTCTGATCCCTGCCATGGCAGTGAATGCCCACAGTGTATGAAGAATCACAAGCTGAGAGAATTCAAAATAAGTAGTAGTTAGTTTATCATAGAATGTAAATGTAGAATTTAGGATTTTTAGTTTATGGGGTTGAAGATGCAAGATGGAGGAATTGGGGAGTGGTCCTGTCCTCCTTGTTCTTGTTCTTTTCTCCCATCTTTTGCTGAGTTGTGTCACAAGGATTGGTTTAGAGTAGAAATGCCAGGTTAACACAGGCAGTGAGTATTGGTGAGATTCTGTAAATAAAAAGTTCCTTGTGGATGTGGTTGGGTCAGGGAATGGTACAAAGGG
>VXBR01005364.1:1804-20856 GCA_013400215.1 Cisticola juncidis | reverse complement strand
CGCCCCGGCTCTGCCCGGCGCTGCCCGCGCTCCCTCCGCCCGTGCCCGGACGCTTCCCCTGGGCTGCGGTCCGGCCTCGCTGCCGCCGCGGGCAGCTCCGGCGTTTCCCTTTGTTTTGCTGGGAGGTCTCGCCTGTGCTCGTGTTCTTTGCCTGGCTCCTTTGCCCAGGCTCCTCTGCCTCTCCGCCGTGTGCTCTGCGGGCTTTTCCCCCTCGCTTTTGCTGTTTTGTGCTCTCCGCCCTCGCTGAGTTTTTCCTGAATAAACCCTTCTTGGGCGCTCCTTTGTGTACGAGACACTCGAGAGATTTTAACTGCAAACTTCTAGGGAACTCCTCTCTGCTCTAAAGTGTTGCTTAAATACTAATAGCGATGTGTTGGATCTGTTCTGCAGTTAAAACAGCCGTGCGAGGAGAGCACAGTCATGGGAGACAACAGAATTTTTTGCAGAAACAAAGCTGATAATATGTTGGTTTTTCTTCTGTAGAATATTTTTGGATGTGAAGGATGGATTTCTCAGTGATTACCATAGGACAAGTACAAAATGTGCTTTCAGCTATGCAGAAGAACTTGGAGTGCCCGATATGGTATGTCAGGGAATAATATCAGTACAATTAATCTTTTGGAGGTGGATTTTTATTCTCATTTCTTTGATAAAGCTTTGTCAGTTCTATGGCTTACCAAGAAGCAAATAGATTTGTGCTTAGGACTAAACATATTGATGGCTCAAATAAAAAAAGGGCAAGAAAAAACTTATGCTTTGCTCTTATGTTCTAGTAAAATTTGCTTTTCTGTTAAAACCTGAATGTGTCAGTCCTATATGAAGTGAGGGAAAAAAAATCTATCTGATTGGATTAGAGTTGTTTGTAAAGCCATGTGGGTTTTGTCCCTTGTCTGGAAGGTAAATGAGCTCTGTGGTTCTTTAATACAAATAAATACTGAAATACAAAGGTTCTGGGTGAAGTCTCCCCAGTGTCTGTAACCTCTGTGCTCTTGATTTTTTCCCTCCTTGTAGCTTGGATGTGGTACAAGAGCCCGTTTCAACCAAATGTGATCACATATTCTGCAGGTAGGTTTGAAAACTTGCAGGTGCAATGCACTTTTTATTTCCTTATATAATATTTTCCCATTTATACCTTTTATTTCCATATATACTGGTTTTAATTGCTATATATATTTCTTCTGTGGTAATTATGTATTTTTTAATAACTTCATGTGTTAGGGGAAAAGTTGAGGGGAAAAATTCAATTCAGAAAAGAGGACTTTAGCTTCACAAATGTGTTAAAGAGAATCAATTAATTCACTGTAACAGCAGGATAAGAATGCTTACTTTTCACTAAGTGGTGAATATTTATATTCAGTTTTAGGGAAAAGAACACCCTTCCCTTGTTACCATCACAATTGTTGTTTCTTCCTAGGTTCTGCATGTTCAAGCTTATCAGCAAAAAGAAAAAAGGGGTGGTGGAGTGTCCTCTGTGCAAGACTGAAGTTACCAAGAGGTGAGGAATTCATCTTTGTAAGGGGCTGGAGGATGAGGTGTTGGAGCTCTGAGAAAAGACTAACAAGAGTCTTAAAATGTATTTATATAAGACTGAAAATACAGCAGAAAAAGTGGTTATTAAAGATATTCTAAAGGGGTAAATGTGGTATCTTACCTCAATGTGAGTTTTTCCAGATGATCTCACCTGTCTTAACAAATGTCTCTGCTATATTAGTGTTTAATCCTTGCTAATTGATTTTTTTTCTCCACTAAACCTCTATGAGAAAATTCTATGTTCACTTTTGTTACAGCTTCAATTCCCACAGTAATGGGTGTTTTGGAGGAATTGTGTTGTTATTCCTTGGCAACATTTTCTTATTGTCTCATTTTCCACTTTGGAATTTTACCCCTTCTTTTTTTCAGCCAGAATTCTGGAACTATTTATAGTTAACCCATTCATTTGTCTTAAAATAACTGAAGTACTGATGTTATTTCAGGAGCCTGAAAGAAAATTCCAGATTTAAGCAGCTAATTGAAGGATTGTTAGAAACTATCCGTGCTTTTGAGCTTGACACTGGAGTGAAGTGTAAGTGTTGATGTATGCCTCTATTTTTTTAATAATTTCAATAATTTTAATAATTTTTAATAATTTCAATAATTTTTTAACATATCATGATTATTTATAAGATATCCCCTTTACTGTGCAGTAATAAATATGGGAAAAATTATCAAAAGTTTTTTTATTTTGGATGTAGAAGCATAAATTCCATTAAGTTTCCAAAATTTTCTTAGAAAAGCCTCTTGAACAGTTTTACTGTATGTGTTTGATGAGTGTAGCCAATTTTATGTTCAGTTCCTGTATCAAATCATGTTTAATCTCTAACTGGAAGGGAAAATCCTGCTTTTTATTATGCCCAACCTTGCAGTTTGAATTTGTTAAACAGTCTTAATTAGCAGTGCTGTAGCCACTCTTGTTAACTTATCCCACTCAGATGGATCCTCAGGGAATCCAAATTCCCCTTTCTGGACTCAGTCCTTTTTTAAGAGTGTTTTAAGGTATTGGAAAGTCAGAAAATGCCTGGTTAAATTTTGGTAGACCAGACCAGACCAGACATTGTTTGGGGGCAATCGCAGGGTTTTGTATATTCTGCTATTAAAAATAGACTTTATTTTTTAATTCTTTTCTACTTGCTCAGATATTCTAAAATAACTAGAATTAGATCCTGCTCTTGTTAGATTATCTATATAACCATAGATTAGCTATATAATTTTCTCTGGTTGAGAAAATTAGTTGGCAGGATCGAGATCTTACTGCTTGAAGAGTTCTCAGAAAGAATAATCAGACTAGGAATTCAATAAGATTTCTTTTTTTGGATAAATGTATTTTAGCTGTATATGCACTAAGTGCACAGAGTGTACACAAGTAATTTTCATTAATATATTGCAAATATTTCATAATACTTGAGTCATACTCAATTTTTTTCTGATAAAATGTTTTAGTTTTAAAGAGTCATCGCTTTCCTAAGACACCCACAGAGGCCACTGCTGCTGAGTCCCTGTGTAAAGAAAGTTCTGTCATCCAAAGTAAGGGCTTCAGGAACAGGAGAAAAAGTACTAAAGGAAATGGACAAGAAAACTTCACCCTGGTAACTCTTTTTCTCCTTTTTGTTTCAGTGGTTTGGTTAAAAATGTATCTGGAATGTGAATATGTGCATATAAATAAAAGAGTGAAGTAGGAGATTTTGGGTTGATGTCAGATTGCTGCTTGACCTGAGTGATATTCTGGACAAAAACATTTTACACTTTTGTCTTCAAACTACTTGAGAAAGATGTTTGCAGAAAATAACCTGAATTTATACATAATACTGACATAATAATACTGTCTGTTAGTGAAACTAGGATTGAAAACTTTCCACCTGCTTGTTTCATGAGGCTGTTGCAGGTTTTTACTTCATCTGCTTAATGCTAAATGGAATGTTAGACAATACAGAATACAAGATCAAACTGTTAATAATTTGATCTGTTAAATGCATGATATATTGTTTCTATTGACATTTTTAATGAAGTCAATATGATAAATTATTTGTGCTGTATTGTTCATAGAAGCTACCAGTGCATATGAACTAAATATTTATATCAGCCCCCTGTTCAAGTTTAAATAGCTATGATTTTTTTAATACCCCACTGTTGTAAATAACTGTTCCTTTCTATTTTCCTGTCAGCAGGAAGCCAGTGTGAATATTCAGCTTACAGATGCCAAAATGTGTCACCCAAGGAACAAACCCCAGAAATCTGATCCTCAAAAGGGGACTTATATAGACTTTGGTAAGTTCTGTTGTAAATCCACATTAATTGATCCCATTGCAGAGTAATGAAAGGCTCAAAGTCTTTATAAACACTAATTTCTCCTTAACACCCAAAATGACAACAAAGGGACAATTTTTTTTATTGTCCAAATATGGACTATTGTCCATTTTTATTGTCCAAATTATGGACAATTCCAAATTGGTAAATCAAAGGGGTTTTTTACATAATTTATTATATCATGGCAAATAATGCTGCTGTAGTGAGGACTTAAGGTCCAAGATGCAGAGAAGGTTTCTACAGATGTGCCAAAAATTATTCTGTTACAGCTGAAGGTAGCCACTAAAAACTGGTGTTTTTCTGAAGAATGCTAAGCCTTGCCACTCATGCTTGTGATGAGAATGAAATCTATATGAGAAATTAATATTTTTTTTGCTATCTGTAGCTTTTCAGAATTTTATCTGGTGTTAACTGCTATGAGAAACAAGACATGCCATGCATAGTTTGTTTTTTGTGCTGTTCCTTCAAGGAAAGATTTGCTGTCTTTAATGGGTAGAATTTATTTCCTCACTTTTTTCCTCACTTATTTCATCTGCTAGGATCCAAGGATCTGTGAGAGATATTTGAACACAGTTCTGAATTTCCAGCTGAAAATTCCAAATGCTAGCATCTGTTTTGTGTATGAATTTAAAAATTAGAAACTAACTTTTAGCTAATTAACTCTTAGTTACCAGTCTTCTACCAGTCTCTGTATTTAAACAGAGTTTTATGCTGGAGCCATATAGATAGTTACACACAGAAATCATTATAATTAGGTAAAATACTTCACAATTTAACTTGATTTTATTTGCTAAAAGTTGAAAGTAGAAAGGAGAAGGCCTGTATGTGATGATACCCACTGAATCTGGCAAATCACCTTCCTCTGAACCATTCCAACCAGAGTAAGAGGTTATGTCTTTTCAGGCTCTGAATCATCTGAAGAGTTTTTTAAACAGGCCAGCAAAACTGGGTAAGTAAAGGTGATTAAGGAATTCATATTTTCTAAGGACAGTAGTTCAATATTCTCATTTCCTGTGTTCTATTGTCTTAGGACTGATACAATTCTTAAGCTGACAAATGGTTTTCAACTTGGAGGGCATTAGGGGAGAATGGGCAGCTGAATTCCAACAGTTTTCCTTATTACATGCTATAAAACTGTTTTCTGAATGTTTTGTTGTGGACATTGATCTTCCATAGAAAAGCAGGCACTGTTCTTGAGAAAATAAATATTAAATTCAGGATTGCAAGAGAGAAAATTTCTTTTAAAGAAATGCCCTGAAACTCTGAAGAGATCTGGTTTTGGTCAATCACACTGCTTGACTTCTCCAGAAATTATTTCAGAGAGCAAATAGGGAAAAATTAATATCATCTTCTATTCTGTCTATTATGGTTTTATCTGTACTGAAAGTGGATTTCCATTCCCAACAGGTCTGAAGACAAAGGAGCAGCTCAGATTTCTTCTCAAGCAAGGCTGGAAGAACCTGAGAGTGCTGAGGAAGGGAATGAAAATTCCTGCAGTGCACAGCCTGACAAGCCTGACAAAGAAATAACATTAACAAATGTCCTAGGTGTGTTGTTATTTTGGTGACAAAGGTGATTGAGCTTGAAAGAGACCACAAGTTAACATTTTTATTTCACACAGTTGTGTGTATTTCACATAATTGTGGGTATTTCATATAATTGTGTGTATATATGTATGCGTGCAGTCTTGTATGATACAGTTCTGTTGATGCCTACAGCAAAACAAGATTATTCCTCTAAAATAGATATTTAAAATGTGTATGTTCTATGCATGGGAACAAAAAGGAAGAAAAGTAACTTGATCAAAATACAAAACTTAATCTATTTTATATGAGCCATATTATTTGATACGGTAATTCATGTAGAAATTTAGAAGAACATGTAATATGATTTTTCTGCCTTTCTCTAGAGGGAGATTTGTGCACTGTAATATTCTGGTTAGAGGGGAAATAACAGCATGTTATTTTCTTTTAAAAATGTTCTTTTAAGACACAGCAGCCATTAAGCTTGTTATTTATGCTTGTGTGTGTATTTATGTGTATTTATTCATGCTTGTGTGTGTAAGATAGAGGTTAATAATTTATTATTCCTATAAATCTAACAGGTGAAAGGGATTTCTCAAAGGAATGCTTGAGCAAGAAAAGCACTCAGAGCATGGCTGGATGTGCCCAAGCTGACCCAGTGAATGTGACTGAATGCCAGAGCTCTCCTTTGAATATTCCAGAGCAGAGGGACAGAACTGATGCCAGTCCCACATCATTCTGTGAGAACACAGGAGAAATGGATGAGCACCAAACCCAGTACAGCAGTGAAAACCAAGAGTTTGGTTCAGAGGATAGCTCAGAGAACAGGCTGGATAAAAGCAAGGAAATGGACACTGAGGTACAAAGTGTGAAAGCTGTAGAGGCAAATGAACCTGAGAAAGGCTCTCCCCAGGACAAAGATCCTCCTCTGGGGAAGCTGCCTCAGCCAGAGACACTTCACTCTGCCACCCCAAATAAAGTCTCCAAGAAGAGGCTGAAGCAGAGCATTCAGAAAGTCAATGAATGGTTTACAAAAAGCAATGAGATTTTGTCTTCTGGTTCTTCCCTGGGTGATGAATCTGCTGCATCAGCTGATGTTTCAGGTGAAGGAGATGTGTGTTTATCAGATAAAGAATCCTGTGTTTCAGAAAAGACTGACCCCATGGAAATTGCAGCAGTGGAAGGGAAAAAGAGGTGGTCAAAAAAACAGACAGCAGAAAACTTAAAAGATAAAATATTTGGGAAAACATATGTGAGAGGGAGGAAATCAAATCCTCCTTCTACCTTGAGAGGCATTTTGCCTGCTAGGAGAAAGGAAGATGTGGCTGCTGCTAAGTCCCAGAATAATTTCAGCAAAGACAGACTCAAAAGAAAGAGAAAAAGCTCTGCTGTCCTGCAACCTGAGGATTTCATCAAGAAAAAAGATACAGATGAGGCAGACAGGGCCCCTCAGAGTGTTAACTGGGGCCTTGGAGATGCTGAAAAGAAAAGATGTGATGAAAGTGTTGCTGTTAATGAGAGTCACCTCTCTCAGAATAAAGTGAATATCACACCAACAGAACCTGAGGAGGGAGGAGAATCCACTTTGAAGAAAGCTGCTGAGAAAGTCCCAACCAAGCACTGTGATCAGGAGCCAGAAATGTCCAACTGTGATCAGAAAAGCACGAAAAAAAGAAGCTCTGCAGCAAAAAGGTGCAGGCATTCTAGCAGAACTATGTGTGCTCTGCAGTTAGTGGTGGACAGAAGCTCTGTTTTCCCTGATCCAGCTGAGCCACAGATTGAAAGTTATCCCAGCAGTGGAGAGCCCAGGAAAGCTGAGTGTGAGCAAAACCCAGTCAGACGCAGCAGAAGGCTTCAGACACTTTCTGAAGAAATGGGAAAACAAACAAGGAAAGGGGTAAAGGGAGCAAGAAAGAATAACAGTGATCATGGAATTTCTGTCTCTGGAGAACAAAGGAATGTGGCAGCCCCCTCTGCTGAATGCAAAGATCTGTGTGAGCCTCAGGATGAGCTGAGTCACAGCCCAGTCACTCATTTGGAGAATCTGGAAACAAATGAAATGCAGGTTAGTGTAGTAAAGAATTTACCTGACACTGCAGAAGCTGGAAAAAGCCTGTTCATTCCTTCATGGCAGCCTCCAAACTGTGCTTCCACTGCCCCTGATACGAGTTCTCAAGGCAGTGAGATACAGGGCAGCCCTCTCCTCCTGCAGCTTCCTTCACTGCCTGCTGGGCAAACTGCTCAGCAGACTGAAGAGGTGCCTGAATCTCCTGCTGCTTTTCCCCAGCAGTCTGGGCTTGATTCACAGAATGTTCCAGGGTCCTGCAAAACTGAAAAGTCACCAGTGGCTAAAAATGCTTTGGAATTGGCTAAGGAAGCTGAGGACAGTGACTTGGACACACAATACCTGCGAAATATCTTCAGGCACTCAAAGCGCTCCTCCTTCAGCCTTTTTCAGAATCCCAGGCAGGCACAAGCAGTGCAATATTCTGCTCCTGAAACCTTAAAGCTGTCATGTGCTGCTCAGGTAGAAAATTGTAAAAAATCACAGCCAGAAAGTTTACAAGAGGAGGAAGCAGCTGCTCCAAACTTGAGCAGAGTTTTGGAGAAAGAAAACCTTAAGAGCTGTGAGTCTGCCTGTGTTGATCCTGAGCCTTGCTTTGCTGTCAGCACAGGAGAACACTGGGGTGACATTTCACAGGCTGTGACACCTGCAAGAGCAGGGGCTGCTCAGGCTGAGCACAAAAATGGATTTGGACAAGAAGAGCACAGCAGTGAAAAGCCAGTGTCAAATGAGATAGGGGTAGAAAGGGAGTTGAGACAGAATCTCATCAAAAGTGATGGAAGCCCAAGTGATCAGAGTAACACAGAGAAGGATGATTCCAGACAAAATGATTTAAACACAAGCCAGGAAAGCAGCTTCAGCTCAGAAAGCAATCAGGCAGGAAAGACTGAAGTTATTGATTGCAAAGGACCAATACTCCCTTTTCAATCCACATCAATGATTTGTCCTGCAACTTGTCAGCAAAGCCCTGCTGAATTCAGCTGTGGGAGAAAAAGGAGCAAAAGCAAAAAGAAATGTGTAAAGGGGAATGAAGAGCAAGCAGCCCAAACTGTTAGCACAGCATTGCCCAAGTGTTCACCTGCAGGGGCTCTGGGAGAACCTCTCAGAGAGAATCATGATCTGACAGATTTGTCTGGAACCCCCAATGCCTTACTGTGCTCTGACACTGAGATTGAGGAGAACACCAGTGAAACTGATAGGAAAGATCAATCTGCAGTGTTTGTAAAAGGTGACAATGCCCTGGGGAAAAAACTGCACAGCAGAAATGCAAGTTCAAAGCCAAAATCTCGAAGACGAGTGCAGAAATTACCATCTTCAGATGAAGAATCCTGTGAGGATGAAGGCTTGCCTTGCTTTCAGACATTAATCTTCAGCAAATCAGCTTTGCAGAGTGATAAACAAATGATATCTGTGCCAGAGTGTCCAGGGAGTCCCAGTGTGTTGCCCCACAGTGTGAGTGAGGATGAAAATATTGTGCAGAACAATGAAGCTGCCCTGAGCAATGTCTGTGTTTCACCCAGCCAGGAGTCAGAATGCTCTGTCAATTTATTTTCTTCCCAGTCCAACATGTCTGAAGAATCACTGAATGCAGCACAAGAACCAAAGAAATCACAAGCTCATGAGTCCAAACAAATGAGCAGTGGAGATGAGAGTAAAGAAACTTCTCAGAATTGCAGTGGAGGGCTGAAAACAGCCAGAGATGAAAGCCAAAAAGACTCAGACATGGGAGCAAATCCAGGTACAAACCAAGATTTTTCTCTTTCAGATAATGTCCTTACCCCAAGTTTTTTACTGTTTCCATATTTAAGGGGTGCTTGCTCTTCTAGAAGAGTGTATCAACCTTAAACAATCAAACAAAAAACCCTAAGTGGTTTAATTCCTGAAAATTATGTTCTTTTAATGTTTTATTATTATATATTATATTATTCATTTATAGAACACAAATGAACAGTCTGGGCAAACATGATGGAAATTCATGTTTGAGGGAAATTCTGGTTTTTTTCTTACTGCAATGTGATAATTCCTTTTCAGCAAAATTTCACAGCCTATCCAGGCTTTTTCCCCAGATGAAATATTTGTCAAAATCAGCTGTAGAATTTTGTAGAGAATATTTTGCCATTTTTATGGCCTTTGTAAATGTTTAGGGCTCTTTCATCCCTGTTGAAACACTGAATTCTGCTTGGTTTGTCACATGTGTGACATGGTATTCTCTGAAATGTTCACTTGAAGGAGATCTGCCCTTCCAATTTCAATATTTTTAAAGTTTGTCACTTCAGTATTATTAGTTCTCTAAAACCTGAGTGCTCAGAGCTGATGGATGATGTTGGTTTGTTGATGTTTGGTGAGGTTTTTCCTTTAAATAGGGACTTTTTTTTCCATTTTCCTCAAGGTGAAGCCTCTGGAGATGACAGTGAAATGAGTATTGTGGAAGATTCCTGTGGACCCTTCTCTCAGGCTGAAATCCTCACTACACAGGTGAATTTATGCCCTGAATTCCAGGAGATAAAAAAGCACTTTTTTCCTCAGAATTCTTTGTCACTAAACTGCTTCCAAAAGTATAATTAATGAAGAGCTGTAGAGCTCTTTTATGCCATTATTTATTCAATTTTTCCTGGTGATTGCAAGGGCCACAGCTTATCTGCTATTGGTTACAGGACTTAATTGTGGGAAATGCTAATTAATGCATCTCCACACTTGGCCAATGCTGGAAATATTAAAAAGCTTTAAAGTGACAGGAATTTATAAGGATTTAGTGATAAGTATTAAATTTGTTACAATATGATATTTAGAAGCATGAGGCTTGTCTTCTCTCTGTAAATATTAAATAATTAATATTAAATATTTATTATAAATATATTTATATTTTAATTATATTAAATATAAATATTAAATAATATTAGAATATTATAGATACAAGTCCCAACAGGCCAAAATTGTGTCTCCAGTGGATTTTTTATTTGCTGTTAAAATCCTGAATTCTGCTCAGTGGCCTGACTTTATTTATTGGGTTATTTGGGGGGTTCAGTTGAGGATTAGGGGCTTGGGATTTTTTATTTTGCTTTGGGTTTTGGGGGGGTTTTTTTGTCCTGTGTGACTTTAGGGTAAGTCTTATGCCAACATTATCAGCCCTATGGGGGTTTATATGTGTAAAAAAAAATTAATTTAATTTTTGTGCTTTATGGGTGCTTTTTCTGTTTCTAGCATCAGTGTAAAATGCAGTCAGCTGGCAGGAAATTCCTCCAGGGATGGAGATCCTGGGATATTCCTGGGCTGAGTGGATTTGTGGAGGATTTGAGGTTGTGGAATGCTGATATTTTTCTGTTTACTTGGGTTTTTCATGGATTCAGTAACAAAGAAGCTCCACATGGTGCCAGTGCTGTAAATGGAATATTCAGTTCTGTGGAAATTGCTTCATCATGTAAGGAGAAGGGTTTGGGTTTTTAAAAAAGTCCTTTAAACCCTGAGCTATTCTTAGGAGCCTGTGCCATGTTTTTGCTCATTTAATGTAATTTTTGAGGGGGAACATAAGAATATTTTGAATTATTTTAGTCCTTTAAATGACCCTTGGGGCTTTTTAGTAACGGTGGAAAATGAAGACTCAATTTAGAATTTAATGGATTCAGCTACTAATGGAGTTTGGACAAAATGACTTTCAAATAAATTTGTGCAGGAGTTATTTTCTGATTGATTAAACTCTGAGACATTTAAACTGAAATAACACAAGTGTCAAAATTAGTGTGTGGTTGTTTGGGTGGTTTTGCTTCTGATGTCAAAAAAAGCACCATAGTCACCTGGCAAAAACTTTAATTCAAAACTATTTTGCTATTTCTGATTTTCAATTTTGTTAAAGAAATTAATCCTGAATTTGTTTATGTTGGCATTCTTTTTTCCTTTTTTTCCTTTTTTTCCTTTTTTTCCTTTTTTTCCTTTTTTTCCTTTTTTTCCTTTTTTTCCTCTTTTTCCTCTTTTTCCTCTTTTTCCTCTTTTTCCTCTTTTTCCTCTTTTTCCTCTTTTTCCTCTTTTTCCTCTTTTTCCTCTTTTTCCTCTTTTTCCTCTTTTTCCTCTTTTTCCTCTTTTTCCTCTTTTTCCTCTTTTTCCTCTTTTTCCTCTTTTTCCTCTTTTTCCTCTTTTTCCTCTTTTTCCTCTTTTTCCTCTTTTTCCTCTTTTTCCTCTTTTTCCTCTTTTTCCTCTTTTTCCTCTTTTTCCTCTTTTTCCTCTTTTTCCTCTTTTTCCTCTTTTTCCTCTTTTTCCTCTTTTTCCTCTTTTTCCTCTTTTTCCTCTTTTTCCTCTTTTTCCTCTTTTTCCTCTTTTTCCTCTTTTTCCTCTTTTTCCTCTTTTTCCTCTTTTTCCTCTTTTTCCTCTTTTTCCTCTTTTTCCTCTTTTTCCTCTTTTTCCTCTTTTTCCTCTTTTTCCTCTTTTTCCTCTTTTTCCTCTTTTTCCTCTTTTTCCTCTTTTTCCTCTTTTTCCTCTTTTTCCTCTTTTTCCTCTTTTTCCTCTTTTTCCTCTTTTTCCTCTTTTTCCTCTTTTTCCTCTTTTTCCTCTTTTTCCTCTTTTTCCTCTTTTTCCTCTTTTTCCTCTTTTTCCTCTTTTTCCTCTTTTTCCTCTTTTTCCTCTTTTTCCTCTTTTTCCTCTTTTTCCTCTTTTTCCTCTTTTTCCTCTTTTTCCTCTTTTTCCTCTTTTTCCTCTTTTTCCTCTTTTTCCTCTTTTTCCTCTTTTTCCTCTTTTTCCTCTTTTTCCTCTTTTTCCTCTTTTTCCTCTTTTTCCTCTTTTTCCTCTTTTTCCTCTTTTTCCTCTTTTTCCTCTTTTTCCTCTTTTTNTTTTTTTTCCTTTTTTTTTCCTTTTTTTTTTCCTTTTTTTTTCCTTTTTTTCCTTTTTTCCTTTGCAGCAAAAGAAATCAATGCAAAACAGCCTGAAAAAACTTCAGCAAGAAATGGCTGCACTTGAGGCAGTGCTGAAGCAGAATGGGACTCAGAACTCTGAAGGTTTTCCTGTCCACAGGGAGCTGCCACATCCCAGCACTGAAGGAGAATTTGAAATGGATCAAAAGAGAGAAGAAAAAACCAGGTCACTGCTTTTCCTTGAAGTTTGGGAGGTTTTTAATGTTTATTTCTAAATTTTTATTTTTAAAAAAATACCTTAAGTGTTTCTGAGCTGCTGGGAAATTACAATAATTTCACTGTTGCTGCATTTTTATTATACTTAAAAGAGAAAAAAATCTGATTAAAATCAATTTCCCTCCCTCAAGGTCTCCAGAATTGTTGCTTCAATCTTCTAATTCTGCTTTAACAAAGAGATCAGATCTGGAGAAAGGCCCTGAGGGTGACACCTCTGTTCTAAAAAGCAAAACTCCCTCTGAAAAGACAAAACCTGTGCAGGAAGCAGGACAAGAACTCAGGCAGTGCCAGCTTCAAGCAGGTAACATTTAAGAGAAACATTTTGATTTCTGGTGGTTTTCTCCTGTTCTTTTCAAATTTTCACATATCAGCAAGATACAGCTTTTTCCTGGAAATCAATGATTTTAATTTGTATCTTCCTGGTCATTTTAAAAATTAAATAAATTTAAAAATTTTATTGCTTGATTTGGTAGCCCAGCTGCGTGCCTGCCCATCTAATAGGGTGTGACAGCTTTTTGACAGTAATGGGAATTTTTCTGTTTCATTTCTAAATTCAGACACTTTGACAAATAAGCTGCTAAAAGTTCCACAGGTGTTTTAGTGTCTTGCCTATAAATCAGAAAAAAATAATGATAAAGGCAAAAATAAAGTAATAAACACATAAATCAAGGATTTTAATTTGTATCTTCCTGGTCATTTTAAAAATTAAATAAATTTTAAATTGTATTGTTTTGTTTGGTAGCCCAGCTGCATGGCTGCCCATCCAATGGGGATTTTGACTTTTGACAGTAATGGGAATTTTTCTTTTTGATTTCTAAATTCAGACACTTTGACAAATAAGCTGCTAAAAGTTCCACAGGTGCTCTAGTATCTTGCCTATAGATCAGGAAAAATTAATGATAAAGGCAAAAATAAAGTAATAAACACATAAATCAAGGATTTTAATTTGTATCTTCCTGGTCATTTTAAAAATTAAATAAATTTTAAATTGTATTGTTTTGTTTGGTAGCCCAGCTGCATGGCTGCCCATCCAATGGGGATTTTGACTTTTGACAGTAATGGGAATTTTTCTTTTTGATTTCTAAATTCAGACACTTTGACAAATAAACTGCTAAAAGTTCCACAGGTCTTGCCTATAGATCAGGAAAAATTAATGATAAAGGCAAAAATAAAGTAATAAACACATAAATCAAGGATTTTAATTAGTATCTTCCTGGTCATTTTAAAAATTAAATAAATTTTAAATTGTATTGTTTTGTTTGGTAGCCCAGCTGCATGGCTGCCTATCCAATGGGGTGTGGCAGCATTTTGACAGTAATGGGAGTTTTTCTGTTTAATTTTTAAATTCAGACACTTTGACAAATAAACTGCTAAAAGTTCCACAGGTCTTGCCTATAGATCAGGAAAAATTAATGATAAAGGCAAAAATAAAGTAATAAACACATAAGGAGAGGGAGTAACTGCAGAATTTAAACCTAAAAGAGAGAGCAGCAACCTTCTACCACAACTACAAGAAACAAATGCAGTTTTCTCCTGGACTAATTTTACTTTTTCTTCAGGAAATGCAGAGGAGCAGAAATCTGGGACCTGTGGATCTGCATCATCAGATTTTTTTGGAAATGTGACCCAAAATCCAGAAAATTCTTCATCCTCTGTGAGGCTTTTTCCACCTCAAACTGCAGAAGCCACAGATGGGCCTGGCACAGCTCAGGACACTCACAAAACAGCACATAAATTAAATAAAAATGAATGTTTTCCTGCTCCTGTCCTGCACAATGCAACTGGGAAAGAAAATCCTGTGAGCAAGAGGAAAGAAATGTCAATTGTGGCATCAGGGCTGAATCACAGCGAGCATGTAAGTGAAATTCAGAATTTTGAGATCTTGGTTAATAATTCCTGATGACCACTGTAGTCCTCAGGAGAGAGATCTCCAAGTATAATAAAATTATTATTACTGGTGAGTAATGTAGCAACTTAAATCGAACTTTTATCACTCCTTAAACTCTAACAGTGCCATTACAGGCAGCACTCACAGTTTTAGGATTTCAAATTTTACTAAGCCTGAGAGTGCTGCCTGTAATGGCACTGTTAGGCTTAGTGAAATTGGAAATTTTAAACAATCCCTAATGTTTTGGGGGAAAAAAACCACAGGATTCCAAAGCCAGAGGATTTGTGGAGGGGTTGTGTGGGTGTTTGGTTCAGGCAGTTTTCTCAGATAATTCTGCTTTACCCAAATTCTGAGCACTTCTGGAGGAGTAATTGTGATTTTTCAGTTCTGCACTCAGTTTCCAGAAGGATTTTTGACTTTTGGGTTACAAAACACACACCAAGAGCTCTGCACTACTTTAATCTGTTGAATGGTGCCAAAATTAACTTTAAAAAATGTACATTCCGTGTGCCAACACATAAAACTGTTACTTTAAAATAAAAATCACTTTATGCTTCTACAAACTGGGGCTGTTAAAACTGTTGCTAACTCTGATTTTCTTATCTGCTTTGCAGTTGGTGGTCCAGAAATTTGTGAAAAAAACTCAGAGCACTTTATCTAATCACATTTCTGAAGGAACAACCCATGTCATAATGAAAACAGGTTTGTTGGGAGCTGGGGCACCAAACCCTCTATTGACCATGGAGAATTTGACCTTTGATTTAAACAACAAGCCAGACAGGTCAGCAATAAATTTAATAAGTTTGAGGAAAAGGTATTGATTGTTTTCTCTGTTGTAAGTTTCTTTTTTTGTTGAAGTTTGTGAGTTTTCTCATTCTGTTTCACAGAATCAGTGTGAGGGCAGTTTTCCCTTTGGTTATTTTTATTTGATATTTGATTTTCCAGCTGCTTTGTTAATTTTCAGGTGTTGACAGCACCCTGGTGTGAAATAGTTCAGCACCAACCAGAAGGAAAAAAAAGATATTTCCCAAAAAAATAAATCTTTTTCTTGGCTCTTCTCTCTATTGATGAATTTTACTACTGATTAATTTAAAAAAGAGCTCACAAGGGTGATTAATTTCTGCTCATTTCCTTCAGTTTAGCAGCATCATGACAGTGGATTTGTGCAACCTTTGTACAGCTTTGATATTTTACTGCTGATATTTTACATTTTACAAAAATGTTTGTTTTTACATACAAACAGCCTGACCAGTGGGGTTTTTTTTGCTAATGGCAAAACTAAAAGAGCTTTTTTTACTGTTTTTTTGCAGATGAGGAGCTGGTGTGTGAACGGACCCTGAAGTATTTCCTGGGCATTGCAGGAGGAAAATGGGTGCTCAGTTATCAGTGTAGGTATAATTTTTGCCCTTCTGCCATCAATGAGTCTTCACTTGTTACAATAAATAAAAAAAAGATCTCTTTGTGTCTTGCTATGTGATGTTTTGCAGTGTTTCTTCTAAATACTTCAAAAGAAATGAAAATTAAGAAGCACAAACAAACAGCAATATCAAGCTTCTTATTCTTGTGAATACTTTTTCTGCTTTTTGGCAAAAGCCTTTTGACCCTCTTAGCTTAAATCTTTGCAATTCAGGGCATCAATTAGTGTAAAATCAGTATTATTTATAAATTTTAAAAGTACTTTCAGTGTTATACTGTATTGCTTTGGTACAAATACCTTCAATTTAATATAGCAGTGAAATCAGGGTACTGGCAGTGGAATAACCATTTTGCTAAAATGATTTTTCTTCTTCTGATCTTTTTATTTAGGGATAATTCAGTCTTTTAAAGAAGGAAAGGTCCTGGATGAGGTGAGTCTTTTATCTTGAGTGAAATATCAAATTATTAAATAATGCTGTTACTGATTATCAGTTACCTCAGATATTATCCAAACATTTAATATGGAATTTTAGCTCTAAAACCTGTTCTGGTTTTACCAAATCTGGGACCAAAAGCCACATTTAGGCCCTGTGCATTCATTGGAAGCCATAATCAGTCCTTATTATTTTTTAACAGGTTAATACATATTTTTGGAAGTGTTCCTATTGATATTAATAGATTATAGCATAGAGCAAAAGATTTATTCTTTGCTTAAGGAAATTATGTTTTTTACAGATAATTTCTATCAAATAAGATTTTACTGATAAGACAGAGTCTTGGAGTGTGCTGCTTTTTTATTTAGTTTGCTACATTACTATACAGTTTAACTATAATTTTTTTATTTTAAAAATTCCCTGGTTCTGCAGGAGTTTAATTCCTCTTTCAAAGCCTTTGTAATTCACATTCTGAACACACTCATAAATTTTCAGTTCTGAAATCTTCTTGTTTTGAAGCAGAACTCAGCCAGGGAAGGTTTCCCAGTCTCTGATTCCCTGTTTTTGATGTGTTTTAGGAGAAATTTGAAGTCAGAGGAGATGTAATCAATGGGAGAAACCACCAAGGTCCTAAGAGGGCCAGGCAGGCCCTGACTGAAAAGGTACAAAAAAATCAGAGCTGCAAACTGTGACTGAAACTGTGACTGCTTCAGAGCTGTGCCTGAGAATTGGAACCTCTCCCAATTTCTCTGCTGTTCTGTACACACAGAATTGTACAAATTTAACATTTTTATCCATGAAAGGTGAGCTCTGCCAGCAGCAGAGCAGATACTCTGAAGGGGCTCACTAAGCTTGGAGTGAATTTTATCTTTTTCTAACACAGGTCTTTAATATTCTTTTTCTTTGTAGGCTACAAAGAGCTTTGTGAAATACTCTTAAATTGATAACAAGCCCTGGAAGTGCAGTGAAAACAGCATTTTGTCCTTTAAAATCCCCATATAAACTCTAACATCTTCCTTGCTTTTCAGATCTTTAAAGATTTTGAGATTTGCTGCTGGGGACCTTTCACTGACATGACCACAGGTGGGTCATTGTGGTGGGGTTGGATGAGTGGTTAACATAAAAAATATTTGGAATTCACCAGAATTTATATTTGAACTCTTCTTGGATAATATTTTACCTCTTTTCCCCTGAAACTTTTAAAATACCTACATGGGGTGAGGTGTAATTTAATAATTTTATCCAGCTCTGTCTCCAAGTGGAGTAAAAATGGTTTTCTCTTCATTTTTGGATGTCCTCAGGCAACCCCCTGCCAATTTTGCATTTCAAACTAAACCTTTTATCTGGTTTATCTCTGATTCTTTAGCACTGAAGGAAAAGCATCAGTATCATCCTGTCTGGTAATTGTTGCTGCTCTTGATCACTGTGTTTGAGCATTTTTTTCTTCTGTTTTAGTAAACAGCTCCTAAATCTCCTTTTTCTAGCAGCTGACACATCAGGAGCAAGTGTTAAAAGTTAAAACACAACAAAGCTAGGAGTTAATAGACAAAGAAAAACTGTTCAGGATAACTTCATTTTTTTACTTTTAAAATTTATTGAAGTATGTTACAAGCTTTTGAAATTTTAATTAAAATTTTTCTACTTAAAATATTTGTACCCGACTTTACCATTTTTGTGACTTTTTCAGCAGATAATTTCTGACTTGTCCAATTTTTGACTGGGTGAAAATTTGACTGGGTGACTTTATTTTTGACTGGGTGAAATATCCTCACATTTTTTGACATTTACAATAATTGCTGCAAAGGCTGCAGTTGCTTTCACCTGCTGCATCCTCAGATCACTGAGGCTCCTACACTTGAGAAATTTAATTTTCACTGCCAATTCAACAAACTGGTGCAAATAAAGAGAAATAACCACAGTTCTAACTTCTGATTTTTAATTTTTGTTTCACATCCTTGTGATAAGAGGGAATAAATTGTGATTTAAGGTTTGGGCATGTTGTTCCAGTGCTTTTTCAGGGTTTTGTTTTGTCAAGGGGGGTGAGGGAGGAGGGAGTTCTGGCAGGTTTAAAAGTGAAAAAATTCTTTTTCTGCTGAGACATCTCTTTCAAATAATGGTGGTGAACTGGAACAAACACACAAGGGCTCAGGGAATAGTGTGATATAAATGTGCTATAAAACACTGAGGTAACTGCCTGGTTTAATCTGATTTTTCAGAGCAGCTGGAGTGGATGGTGCAGCTCTGTGGTGCCTCTGTGGTGAAGGAGCCTGACCTGTTCTCACACACAGCAGTGAGTGCTGAGCAGTTTTAACTTTCCCACATTTTCCAGAGGAGCTTTTATCCTCACACAGTTCCAGAGGAGTTTTTGTCCAGTTTCCAGAGTTTTGACCCTCCCACATTTTCCAGAGGAATTTTTGTCCTCCCACATTTTCTAAAGGAGTTTTGCCCTCCCACAGTTTCCAGAGGAGTTTTTATCCTCCCCCAGTTTCCAGAGGAGTTTTTATCCTCCCACAATTTCCAGAAGAGTTTTGACCCTCCCACAGTTCCCAGAGTTTCTGACCCTCCCAGAGTATCCAGAGAAGTTTTTGCCCTCCCACATTTTCCAGAGGAATTTTGACCCTCCCACAATTTCCTGAGGAATTTTTGCCCTCCCACCGTTTCCAGAGGAGTTTTTATCCTCCCTCAGTTCCCAGAGGAGTTTTTGTCCTCCCACAATTTCCAGAGGAGTTTTGTGCCCTCCCACAATTTCCAGAGGAGTTTTTGCCCTCCCAC
>VXBR01005358.1:131464-151726 GCA_013400215.1 Cisticola juncidis | reverse complement strand
AGCGGGACGGGACCCGAGCGCACCGAGCGCTCCCCGGGAGCCCCGTCCTGCTCCGCCTCTGCAGCTGCCTCCGGGGCTCCGTCCCGACCCCGAACTCTCCGAGGCTTCTCGACAGAAGCGAATGGTCACAGAATCCCAGAACAGCTTGGGTTGAAAGGGACCTTAAAGACATCCAGTTCCAGCAACCTGCCATGGCCAGGGACACCTGCCACTACACCAAGCTGCTCATAATCCCGTCTGGTCTGACCTGGAATATTTCCAATGATGAGGCATCCACAATTGTCCCTCGAGGGTGCAGATGTGCCCTACAGCATATTGAGGGATGTCTGTGGATATAATCCCTGGGGATGCTTGAGGGAGGGGAGAGCTTGGCTGACAGCGTGGTTTAGCAGCTGAACAGCAACAGCAACAATTAGGATTTTAACTGCAATGTCAAGACAAGCAAAGGGTTAATACAAAAATCTCCTCCATACCAATTCCTTGGAAATGACCTCTGCAGGGCCCTCCCAGAGATACAGCTGTCTTGTGTCCATGCTGCAGGAGACAGTACTTATCCTGAGCCTGACAGTTTGCTGCTGTCTCCAGACATTTCCTTGGCACTTGGTTTTAATTACCATCACTGTGTGGTACCTCACCTGCTCCTGCAGACTTGGCACCACGAGCTACTGAGAGACTGATGGAGCATCACACGGTGTCCCCACTGGGTGGGACAGGAGTTACTGCTCAGGGTGTCAGCATGGGAGGCTCGGTCTCATCAGCTCCTCTGGGCATTGCTTTGACTCATGCCAGGTTTAGGTTTGGCCCAGGGAGAAAGAAACACTTGCAGGAAATGCTCTCTTTCCCTCCTGCAGCACTAGAAGTGCACAGAGTTCTGCAGTTCCTCTTGTAGATTTAGGAGCTGTTTGTGCTGGTCAGCTGGGCAAGATTGCTTCATACAAAGAGGGAGAAGGCCTGATGGACACACACAGCTCCTTCCTTTGTTGCTATGAATTTTTTCTTGGTTTACTGAGTGTTCATACTAAAGGAGAAGCTTGTACCTTCTCACACTCGTGAATGTAAACACAGGACCATGTTTTGTAAGCATTGGCAATGTTATAGGATTCCTTCTCCAAGAGAAGGGGAGGTTGAGTGACACCTCCTTGACCTATGTAGCAGAGAGGTGGAAATACCACTCTCCAATCCATGCTCACCCTGCTATAGGTATATACATGAGAAAATAAACTAAGGCAGGGTCTTCCTGCCTGCATGTTCTGTGAACCCAGAACCTGTGTCCCAGTCTCATTTCCCTAGTAAACCTTACAAAACATGGTCCTGTGTTTACATTCACGAACGTGAGAAGGTACAAGCTTCTCCTTTAGTATGAACGCTCAGTAAACCAAGAAAAACTTCATTGCAACATTCCTTCTACCTTGCATCTCGGCTTCTGCATGGCAGTGGGCACAAGGCAAAACTGGCTGGGCACCTTTTGAGGTCACTTCCTTCCCAGGTGAGCCCATATGAGACGTGCAGCCCAGAGCTCTGCTTTTTCTGCCCACCTGGATGCTGGAGCTGCTGACAGGGACATGTGAGGAATCTCAGCTGTGATCACTGTGGAGATGCACAAGTGCTGCATGTGCTGGACACAGGCACTGCTGTCTGTTTGCACTTTTCAAAATGTGTGTTTATGCCAAGGCTTTTGAGGTAAAGCAAGAGCATGCCAAGGAGAGAAGGGAAGAACCCATTCAGTGAACAGGTTGGTTCTACTCCCTGGAAAAGAAACAAAGTCCCAAGCCACAACCAGTGCACTCAGAGGCTCTTGGTGACAGACTCCAGATCACATTTCTTTTGGAAGAGAAAACCTACTGAGAGGTTAAAAAAAGTATTACCAGAATGAAACTACTCATCACAGACTCTCAGACTGCTGAGGGTTTCTTTACACTGCTGAGAACACTCATCTCTCTTGGAGTCCTACACTGGAAAAAGGAATTTTTCAGCGTGCTGCAGGGTCTGATCAGCTGAGTATTTCCAAACTGCATGGGGTCTATCCTGCTGCTCAGATCTTGCATGAGCAGCCCCAATGGCACCCTCTGAGCTCTGTCCCAGGGCTACTGCTCTGGCTGTCCTCACCAGCAAGTCCTGCCAGTCTTACATCTACCTGCAACAGAAGGTGTGTGTCTCCAAGCAAATCCTTTTTTTCTGGCTACAGGGAGCAGCCAGTGAAGCAGCCTTCCCACCCCCATGCCCCGGGGCTGTAGCTGAAAAGGGCTCTGCTGTCCAAGTGAAAGCTGGATGCAAGCTGAGGGAAAACAGATGGTTTCAAGATCAAGCCCATCATGTGAATGAGAAGCCAAACTGCTGATGGATGGGGCAGTGTTTAGCTCAGGCGTGGAGCCAAGTTCACTGCTGTCCTGTTCCCAAACTGTAGGTCTGCTGATGACCAAGAACACAGACCCTGGGGAGGGTCCAGAAGAGCCTGACTCTGAACAGAGAGATGGCCCAGCTGGAGCTCGTGCTGCATCCCAGCATTTCAACTCTGCAGCAGTGCTGCACATTCTCAGTGCTGCAAGAATAGCCTTGAGTCCAAACCCCTCTGTTCTCACTTTCTCCCACCCCAGAATAACTCGTGCTGTTGGCAGTGCTGGCTGCCTGCCTGGACCAGAGACACACAGCCATGGAGGTGCTGCCACCCTGCCCACGTGTGCCCAGGGAGCTCAGCCTGGGGAAACACTGGGACAGGTCTGTGGTCATGGGAAGGGCAGCCCAGTGGGCTGGAGGAGGCTTCCCCTGCACCCTGCTCCTTCCTCCTTTCCATCTCAGCCTCTCAGAGTCCTGCAGGGGCACCGAGATCAAACTGCCCCGGGCTTCTGTAAAGGAAAACCCTCAAAGTTCTTAGTTCTGTATTATTATTAATGCTGTAGTTGTTGTTTGTTTGTTGTTTTGTTATATATATTAGCAAAGAACTGTTATTCCTATCCCCATACCTCTGTCTGAAAGCCCCTTTAATTTTCTGAATTAAAATAACTTAGAGGGAAGAGATTCAAATTCTCCATCTCTAAAGAAGTCCTGCCCCCTTCCTAGCAGATCCCTGCCTTTCAAACCAAGACAGAGCCTCCTGCCTGGAGCATGGAGAGGGGGCTGCTCCCTGCCCCAATCCCTCCGTTTGCCCTTGGAGCTGCTCCTGGCAGGACACACTGCCAGGGACACAGGACACACGGTCAGCGTGGGTATTCTTGGCCATGCTCAGCCCCTTTTGTCAGCCCTGCAGCATCTCTGCTGCTGTGTCATTCCCCAGCACAGACTTTGGAAGTGCATTTACACCACAGTCTTGGAGCTTGCCCATATGAGACAGGTTTTAGCTGCCCAGCTTTTGCTCCATGGCTCTCTGTGGGCTGCTACTCTCAGTGGGCCCTGAGGCCCCAAAACTCTCCCCCAAAAAAGTGGAGTTATTGACAGTGAGCTCTTGGTAGCATCCTGATGTCCCAAAGTGCCCTGTGTGCACTGGGCAAACGTGACCTTTGCTAGATCCTGGGTTGGTGGTGGGGCTGGAATTTGGAATGGCAGCAGAGGTGCCACTCATGTTTGTGTGTGGCCATCTGATGTGGTGACAGACACTTGGAATAGGCAGCAAGGCTGCAGTAGGGAGCTAGGACTTGTGCTATCTCAACAGTGTGCTTTACCCCCAGCCTCAGAAATTCTCTGAGAGGAAATTTGATTTTAAGTGGTTCTTCCTGAGTCCCAGAAGGCCCAAGAGTGAAGAAGGGCTGAGCGAGGGTCACTCATCACCAGCTTATTAAAGGCAGAAACCCAAAACCCCAGGGAATGAGGCGCTCTGAGGCAGCCCCTGACACGGGTCATTGGCATGGGCTGCTCCATGCTGTGATCTGGGGTTGGGAATGCACAATGTTCCCCAAAGCCATGTCCAAATGGGGATGTTTCTGTTATTTTTACCATTTCATACAAAGTGCTGCCTGTTTTCTTCTCATAGGACCAAATCCAAGGTGGTGTTTACTCTTGGAGATGTAGATGCTTTGTTTCTGTAAGATCTTTGGGTAGAGTTGTGTTGTATTTTCATTTGAATTTTTCATATATAACTCAACACAGAGTTTTGTGTGCATGGCCTGGGTGAGGAACATCCCTCACCACTGTTCCTGTGGCCTCAATGGGATCACAGCAGGACTGAGAGCTCAGTGAACAACGGGGAAGGCAGGAGGGGACTGAGGGGTGGCTGTTGCAGTGGCCCCTGTCCTGCTGCCTGCTCAGGGCAGGAGGGACATTCCAGGGAAGAGCAGAGTTTTCCTGGCAGTTTTCCATGAGCATCCCCTCCTGAGAGTGTCAGCATCCTGCACTGTGGGCTGCCTGGGGAGGCTGCCAGCTGCAAAGCTGCCTCTGAAGGATTTCCCCTTTTCACCAGGAGCATCATCCCCTTGCACTGCCACATGGTGCAACTGCAGTTTTTGAGATGGAAGAGGGAAGGAGCCACCAGCATCTCTTCTCCATTTGCACATCAATGTGCTCTCCCTTATAGGATGAGNTTAGTATGAACGCTCAGTAAACCAAGAAAAACTTCATTGCAACATTCCTTCTACCTTGCATCTCGGCTTCTGCATGGCAGTGGGCACAAGGCAAAACTGGCTGGGCACCTTTTGAGGTCACTTCCTTCCCAGGTGAGCCCATATGAGACGTGCAGCCCAGAGCTCTGCTTTTTCTGCCCACCTGGATGCTGGAGCTGCTGACAGGGACATGTGAGGAATCTCAGCTGTGATCACTGTGGAGATGCACAAGTGCTGCATGTGCTGGACACAGGCACTGCTGTCTGTTTGCACTTTTCAAAATGTGTGTTTATGCCAAGGCTTTTGAGGTAAAGCAAGAGCATGCCAAGGAGAGAAGGGAAGAACCCATTCAGTGAACAGGTTGGTTCTACTCCCTGGAAAAGAAACAAAGTCCCAAGCCACAACCAGTGCACTCAGAGGCTCTTGGTGACAGACTCCAGATCACATTTCTTTTGGAAGAGAAAACCTACTGAGAGGTTAAAAAAAGTATTACCAGAATGAAACTACTCATCACAGACTCTCAGACTGCTGAGGGTTTCTTTACACTGCTGAGAACACTCATCTCTCTTGGAGTCCTACACTGGAAAAAGGAATTTTTCAGCGTGCTGCAGGGTCTGATCAGCTGAGTATTTCCAAACTGCATGGGGTCTATCCTGCTGCTCAGATCTTGCATGAGCAGCCCCAATGGCACCCTCTGAGCTCTGTCCCAGGGCTACTGCTCTGGCTGTCCTCACCAGCAAGTCCTGCCAGTCTTACATCTACCTGCAACAGAAGGTGTGTGTCTCCAAGAAAATCCTTTTTTTCTGGCTACAGGGAGCAGCCAGTGAAGCAGCCTTCCCACCCCCATGCCCCGGGGCTGTAGCTGAAAAGGGCTCTGCTGTCCAAGTGAAAGCTGGATGCAAGCTGAGGGAAAACAGATGGTTTCAAGATCAAGCCCATCATGTGAATGAGAAGCCAAACTGCTGATGGATGGGGCAGTGTTTAGCTCAGGCGTGGAGCCAAGTTCACTGCTGTCCTGTTCCCAAGCTGTAGGTCTGCTGATGACCAAGAACACAGACCCTGGGGAGGGTCCAGAAGAGCCTGACTCTGAACAGAGAGATGGCCCAGCTGGAGCTCGTGCTGCATCCCAGCATTTCAACTCTGCAGCAGTGCTGCACATTCTCAGTGCTGCAAGAATAGCCTTGGGTCCAAACCCCTCTGTTCTCACTTTCTCCCACCCCAGAATAACTCGTGCTGTTGGCAGTGCTGGCTGCCTGCCTGGACCAGAGACACACAGCCATGGAGGTGCTGCCACCCTGCCCACGTGTGCCCAGGGAGCTCAGCCTGGGGAAACACTGGGACAGGTCTGTGGTCATGGGAAGGGCAGCCCAGTGGGCTGGAGGAGGCTTTCCCTGCACCCTGCTCCTTCCTCCTTTCCATCTCCGCCTCTCAGAGTCCTGCAGGGGCACCGAGATCAAACTGCCCCGGGCTTCTGTAAAGGAAAACCCTCAAAGTTCTTAGTTCTGTATTATTATTAATGCTGTAGTTGTTGTTTGTTTGTTGTTTTGTTATATATATTAGCAAAGAACTGTTATTCCTATCCCCATACCTCTGTCTGAAAGCCCCTTTAATTTTCTGAATTAAAATAACTTAGAGGGAAGAGATTCAAATTCTCCATCTCTAAAGAAGTCCTGCCCCCTTCCTAGCAGATCCCTGCCTTTCAAACCAAGACAGAGCCTCCTGCCTGGAGCATGGAGAGGGGGCTGCTCCCTGCCCCAATCCCTCCATTTGCCCTTGGAGCTGCTCCTGGCAGGACACACTGCCAGGGACACAGGACACACGGTCAGCGTGGGTATTCTTGGCCATGCTCAGCCCCTTTTGTCAGCCCTGCAGCATCTCTGCTGCTGTGTCATTCCCCAGCACAGACTTTGGAAGTGCATTTACACCACAGTCTTGGAGCTTGCCCATATGAGACAGGTTTTAGCTGCCCAGCTTTTGCTCCATGGCTCTCTGTGGGCTGCTACTCTCAGTGGGCCCTGAGGCCCCAAAAATCTCCCCCCAAAAAGTGGAGTTATTGACAGTGAGCTCTTGGTAGCATCCTGATGTCCCAAAGTGCCCTGTGTGCACTGGGCAAACGTGACCTTTGCTAGATCCTGGGTTGGTGGTGGGGCTGGAATTTGGAATGGCAGCAGAGGTGCCACTCATGTTTGTGTGTGGCCATCTGATGTGGTGACAGACACTTGGAATAGGCAGCAAGGCTGCAGTAGGGAGCTAGGACTTGTGCTATCTCAACAGTGTGCTTTACCCCCAGCCTCAGAAATTCTCTGAGAGGAAATTTGATTTTAAGTGGTTCTTCCTGAGTCCCAGAAGGCCCAAGAGTGAAGAAGGGCTGAGCGAGGGTCACTCATCACCAGCTTATTAAAGGCAGAAACCCAAAACCCCAGGGAATGAGGCGCTCTGAGGCAGCCCCTGACACGGGTCATTGGCATGGGCTGCTCCATGCTGTGATCTGGGGTTGGGAATGCACAATGTTCCCCAAAGCCATGTCCAAATGGGGATGTTTCTGTTATTTTTACCATTTCATACAAAGTGCTGCCTGTTTTCTTCTCATAGGACCAAATCCAAGGTGGTGTTTACTCTTGGAGATGTAGATGCTTTGTTTCTGTAAGATCTTTGGGTAGAGTTGTGTTGTATTTTCATTTGAATTTTTCATATATAACTCAACACAGAGTTTTGTGTGCATGGCCTGGGTGAGGAACATCCCTCACCACTGTTCCTGTGGCCTCAATGGGATCACAGCAGGACTGAGAGCTCAGTGAACAACGGGGAAGGCAGGAGGGGACTGAGGGGTGGCTGTTGCAGTGGCCCCTGTCCTGCTGCCTGCTCAGGGCAGGAGGGACATTCCAGGGAAGAGCAGAGTTTTCCTGGCAGTTTTCCATGAGCATCCCCTCCTGAGAGTGTCAGCATCCTGCACTGTGGGCTGCCTGGGGAGGCTGCCAGCTGCAAAGCTGCCTCTGAAGGATTTCCCCTTTTCACCAGGAGCATCATCCCCTTGCACTGCCACATGGTGCAACTGCAGTTTTTGAGATGGAAGAGGGAAGGAGCCACCAGCATCTCTTCTCCATTTGCACATCAATGTGCTCTCCCTTATAGGATGAGTTCAGGAAAAAAAAAACCAAAAAAACATTTGCACTTGAATACCCAGCTAACATCTGGGCCAGCAGTTGATGTCTCAATCCATCTCCAAGGCTCACTGCTACAAGAACTTAACTTTGCCCTTGCCCAGATGTGCCTGTTCTCTGTGCTATGCAGAAAGGCAAAAATTGCACAGGGTGGAATGTGTTGGAATTGGCACTTTGGAAAATGCATGCTCTGCTGGAATGTGCTAACATCCAGCTCATACAGAAGGGCAATTAACTCTATTTATGTTCATGAGCCTGAATCTAAAACTGGCTTCAGAAAGCAGCTCGCTCACATTAAAAGGCTTTATAATCATTATGCTAAAGTATTTCTTTTGAAAACATTTTCCGTTTCTTAAACAGTTAGGATATTTATAAAATATGGCATCAATTACTACATATTTCTTTATTCTCACTGATTAAACAACCTATAATTATATTTAAGCCTCTTATTTGTATATCATGGCAGCATGAAGAAAAGCTCTGTGATTTGTCTGCTTGGTTTTTTTTCCAAATAGCAGAGGGCTGCTGTCTCTCTCCCTCTTTGGAGCATTAATGTGGTGGTGTTGCCCAAACAGCAGCAGCCAGGTGCCTGCTGCCCCAGCCAGCTCCAGGCAAACGGGCAGGCTGAGATGGGCAATGTGTTGTGACAGGTAATATTTGGCTCTGTGTTTCTTGGACTCTGAGTGTAATGTTTACAACAGCTTCTCATAGTTATTTACTCACAGAAAAACATTTTCCTGGATCCCTTTTGCCTGCTGTGAAACAGTCAGTGTTGGAATAACCAATACCCAAACCTCTCAGAGTTGCTTCTCCCTGAGATTCTCCTTGGGGTTGCTGTTCCCCGGGGTATCAGGGTCTTTCCCCAGGGTTTCTGTTCCCTGGGGATTTCCCTGGGGTTGCTGTTCCCCGGGGTAATCAGGTTTTCAGTCTTCTCTTTGCTCTAGGAGTTTCACACTGAAGCCAGAAACGACAAGCTGAGTCCAGCAGTGTTATCAAGGCTGTTTATTCTAAATTATCTCTCAGTTCTTGTTCAGCTTTGCAAGGTGTCCCCAGCAGAGCAGGACACGCGGGGACTGGGCGGGTCAGAGATCCCCAAACCTTCAGTGCGGGATCTCCGACCCAGCCACTGCTCAAGATGTATTTTTTATTTACAAAATTTTACCAATACCAACTACCTACTCTAACATGTAATTTCTACTCTAAACCAATCTCTAAAATCCAACTCAGGAAAAGATGGGGGATGAGAGCAAGAACAAGGAGCACAGGGGCCACTCCCCAATTCTTCCATCTTGTCTCTTCAGCCCCATATGCTAAGAATCCTAATTTCTATATTTATATTCTATAACAAACTAGCTACTACTTATTTTTAAATTCTTAGGGTTTTTGATTCTTCCTGCATGTGAGTATTCATTCCATGGCAGGGATCAGAGGCAGTGTCCTCCTGGGCTCTGTGTGAGGCTCTGACCCCCCTGTACAGATTCCAGACCCCCCTGTACAGGTCCCAGACCCTCTGTCCAGTCCCCCAGGGTGGCCACAGGGCTATCCTGGACTCCGACACAAACTCAACATGTCCTGCACAGAATCCTATTTATCACCTTTAGGCTGAGGCATGAAGTCCCCACCCTACAAGGCCTGGATGACAGACTGACTTCCAGCTGGTGGCAAAGTCCAGCCAGGCAGCAGAAAGGACTGGTAGAGGAGGGAATGTGCTTTTCTAGGCAGGAGTAATGGGGCTGGGGCTTGTGCCTGCAGCCTTCCTGCAGTTCACCAAGGTCCTGACACTACAGCAAGACAACAGTGCTGAGAGTTAAGTTGGTTAAGTTCACCAGGTACAGAGATTTTTGGGACAGGTCTGCCCTGTGACTGAGAACACAGCACAGAGTCACCTCCAAACCTTCAGTGGTGGCTCTGCCCTGTGTCTCTGATATAAGCAGGAGCTGTGCTCAGCTGGGTATTTCCTTCCCATCCAGCATGGAGCCAGTGCCTAATCCAGTGTGGTTTGTCCAAACAACATTCAGGTCTCAGGACAGGGTATTTCTGTGCTCAGCCACGACTTTGAAACTGAGTGCTTGGATGGGGCATCTGCCGAGGTAAGGCTGGCAGAGATCAGTCCACCACGTGCTGTGCCAACGCAAAACTCTCCTCCTTGCTTCAGCAGAGGAGGAATTCCCAGTTTGTCCCAGTACAGCTGCAGGAACACGTGACAGGCCGAGTAAGGACTTAGATGGGACCAGAGCTGAGCTCCTTGGCCCTGCAGTCAGGAGCTGTGTCAGGCTCCCTCTCCTGCAGGGCTCGTGTGCTCCCAGCGGATCAGCCTGGCTCGGGGCTGGCAGCTGGCAGCACAGGGAAAGGCAGGCTGCAATTCCCAGATGGCAGGCTGGAATTTGTGCTGTGCTGGCAAGGTACAAACCATTGTTTCTCTCTTGGCAGAGTGCTGAAAGTCCCAGTACAGTGGGGCCAGGGTCTCCTGCTCTGTTTATGGCTCTAACATTTTGCATTGTTTCTGCTGACCTTTGTGCCCCAAACACTTCTCCTTTCTTGTGAAACTGAGGCTTTCTGCCTTAGAAAATCTTTGAGACAGAGAAGTCTATAGAATGTGAAAACTGAAACAGAGTTTCATTTCTCCACCGTTTTTCCTGGGTGTCTCTTCTGTTCACTTAGTGATGGAAGTGATACAGTTATCTAGCAGGAGCAAACGGATTGATCCAACTGAGAATCTGAGTCACTCCCAAAATCCCTATACAATATTTCGAAAGCCACATTTGATCCTTGTTTTCTGTGATTACACCTCCTCTGTTGTCTTTGGTCACCCTGTCCTACATGGGGTGGCTTCTAGGTGCCCTTGTATTGGTCCCTTGGCTCCTGCTGCATCTGTGTGGTACAAATTGAGATACCTGTGGGAAGGAGAAGGACATCCTCAGCTTATCCAGGTGAGCACACATGCTTTTCCCCAACAAGGTCCTTCTCCTTGAAGCAGGATACCTTAGCTCCAGCTGGCAACACAGAGCTCCTGCTCTTTGATAAGCATCTCTCAATACCTGAACTGTTTCCTCCGAGTAAAAACGGCAAGATACTTGTTTCACTTTTGTGCAAATATCAGATTACAGCACAGAAACCAGATTGTCTGCAATTAGATGACTGAATTAATGGGAAGACAGACAGAATCCTGTACAATGTGAAAGAAGTTCATTGTTTGCCTGCGGATACTGAAATTTCTTCAGTTCACTCTCAGAAAAGCACTGTTGTGTCTTCCAGAGTGGCAGAGAATTTGATCTGCTCTTTCTTTCAGCATTGGGATGGGGCCCAAGGTTAATTCCCTGCAGATCACCTTGCTTTATGAATAGAGGGGCTCCTCCTGCATTACCTGTGCTGTGAAAAACTGTGAATGCTTCTGGAGCTGCACTCTGGGAACAGGAGCAATCCTGGGGCTCAGGGACAGCTCTGCCAGCCTGGAGTGCTGCTTAGCCAGGAGTAGGTGCTGGGCTGTAGGTGAGGTGCCAGGGGAAGGGACAGTTCCCAAAGCAGAATGCCCCAACCCTGCTGCTTTACACTTCACCCTTCAAAATATATTTTTCCCTGTTTAAGGCATGTAGAAGAGGAGGAATTGTCTAACAGCAGGGAAGCTGTCAGATGTGGTTGGCCTGTGATTACACCTCAGTTTTTGAACTGGATCCCTTCAGGGCTGGGACATTGGTGCTCTCCAGCTTGCCCAGCACCCCGGCTCTCAAACCCCTGGAGCTTTGTGGAGATGGATCACAGAGTCTGGAACTTGGTTTGTCACTTGTCGTGCCTGTGGACAGGGTTCAGTGGTGAGCTCAGCAGTGCTGGGGGAATGCTTGGACTTGCTGATCTTAAGGGTCTTTTCCAGCCTAAAGCCTCTCTGATTCTGTGATTCTGCGATGCTGTTTCTGTGATTCCATTCCTTGCAATACCAATTCCGGGATGTCATGGAGCCCCAAGAGCTGGTGCCAGAGGCTTTTTGTGTTCCCGAAGCTGCTTTTGGGGGAGGGTGGGGTGAGTCGGGTGGCGAAGCCTCCCTGTTCCCCGCTCTGGAGGCGGCGGCCCCGAGGAGGAGCGCGGATTTTCCAGGTTCCCATCTTCCTTGGGCTGCGGTGCCTCCTGCTGCCGGGCTGCGGACAGGGGCTCTGTGTCCCCCCGCAGCCCCCGGCCCGCCGGGATCCCGGGATTTGTCCCCGGAGCCGCGCGGTGGCGCGTTTGTCCCGGGAACGGCAGCGGCGGGCGGAGCGCGGTGCCAGCCCCGGCCGGGACCCCCCGGCAGCGTCTCCTGCTCACCTCAGCTCCCTGCTTTGCCAAACTTTATTCTTTTTGGGGTTTATAATGCATTTATATATTATCTGCACACACACACATATATATACATAAAATATGTAAATAAATAAATAAATATATTTGTAATCTATTTTATTACTTTTAATTGCCATTCTGGAGTGAATCTTCGCAAAATCCATTTGCCCTAAATACTTGATTTTTTAAAGAATAAGCCCAAACAGCAGCAGCGCTTTGCTTCTCTTCTGCCCAGGTAATAACAGATAACACAATTGGTGGCAGTGAGAAAGCACTGCTGGATTCTGCACCTGTCCTGGTTTCTGGATTGAGCACAGTTGTCAGAGTTCCCAGTCTGGCCTAATGAGGTCGGTGCCTCTCTGTGGCATAACTAATCTGGACATACGAGCTGCTGCTTTTTTCCTTTCACTAATTGCTTGTGGCTGTTAAAGCTTTTCATGCTTTAAAAAAGCCAAAGTCAATCCCCAGAAAATTCAGAAGCTGATAACAGTCTCTGTGCTGGAAGGAGTGGAGATGAGAAGACTTTTGATTTGTAATTTTTGGTCTAACAGACTTATTAAGAAAGAACAAAAAACAATGGAAGCTTTGTTGATTTTATTTGACAGAAAATTCCAGTTGGTTAATTTTTGCTACACAGATTAAATGCAGAAAGTGAGGTGCCTGAGACCTCCTCAGCCTCACTAGAGAGAGGGTGAGGAGTTCCCCTAAAAGCTATAATTAGAAAGGCTGCGATTTCCCCATGAGTTTTTATTTTTGAAGTGTTTTAAATGGCCTGGCCTCATCCACAGAGCTCCCTCCCTCTCTCCTTCCCTGCCTTCTTCCCTCCCAAGTTTCTCTAATGTGGGTCATGCCTCCATGTTTGCAGGTGGCACAGCACAGAATCTGCATTTTTCTTTTTCAAAGTTAAAGTGTCTTTGAAATATGGTTTTGCATCTAATGCAGAACGTAATAAAAAGACTTTAAAGAGCTGCTGACGCCTTGTGGAAAAATGAAAAACATTCTGTTGAGAAACAATCCTGCTAGGCTGTCTTATCTGCTGTTCCCTTTGCTCATTTTTGATAGCAAGGGGCACTATAAATATATGTAACTATACATAAAAATGAGAAACCTTGGCAACCAAAGAGAAGGTTGGCTGTTTTCTCATGTTCCTTCACCGTGGGCAGGTGGGTGAGGGTAGACAGAGTTCACTGGTCTCATTTCATCTTTACAGCGACTGTACTGATGCCGTGGCCGTTTGTTGAATGTTGGACTGAAAGGGAGTCACGTACCAGTGGATTATTTTTCCTAGAGGTATTTGTTAACCCTCTAAAAATAGCGGCAGTGGTTTCTGGAGCACTCTGACAAGGTTGGCGGTGGAACAGAAATGAAGCTTTGGAGCCAGAGGACAGGAGCTGCCATATGGTGATGGGGCCAGGGCTGTGCGCCGTGTCCTCCTGGGGAAAGGAGCAGGGCAGGCAGCAGTGCCAGGCAGGGACAGCTCCCTGCACCTGCTGGGCTCCAAGGCAGAGCAGCACAGCTGTCCCCGTGTCACACCGGGCTGCTGGGTCCCTCTGAGGATGCTGGGGGGCGATGCCTGTGGGACACAGACCTCAGGGATTGCTCCCCTGTGATGATGTCAGAAACCCACCACGGTTCCTTTAAGCTGCTCTGCAGAGCACAGGTATTGCCTTGTGGAAATAACAGAATTATCATCATAAATGGGACCCCCACACAGGCAGATTGCTGCAAGGACTGACTTTGATTGTTTCCAAATGACCGGGCAAAAGAATCTGCTTGGTCCCTTCCCTTCTGATGGCTCTTGCAAAGAACAGCTCTGTCAGAAGGCCAGCAGAGCCTGCTGAGAGGGGATCAGCCTCTGCACAGTGGATGGAAAATCCAGATTTTGGAGCTTGGGCTACAGAGAGGAGCTGGGGTCCCCTGTCTCATTCCTGGGGTCCTGCAGGTAGAACCCACAGTGCTGTATTGCTGAGCTAAGTGCTCCTTGGCTGTTAAATTTTCCAGTAATTTTCCCAGGCAAACAATGCACCTGCCATAGCCTCAGGAGAAAATGTTTATTGCCATATCCATCCACTGTTCAGAAAAAGAAAGTTTTGGCACTGAAATACTGTACTCCCCTCCAAAACTGCACCTTGTTCATGCTGTCATAAATGGTAAAACTTAAACCACAGAAGGTGGGCTGAAACCTCTGTCAGGTGCTTTTCTGCCATTAGCATTTTCTGAAGTAAGAGCCCTTCAACTGAAATTCTTGAGTGCATTATTAGCAAGTCATATGGAAAACAACTGTTTGGACAAAGGACAGCTGCTTTCCAGCTAGGGTCTGCCAGGACTGCCACAAGTGGCTGAATGATGTGTGACAGTGTGATGGTGCAGGCATCCTGGCAGCCCAGTCCATGTAAAAAATGCCACTTTTCAGTAGCACAAAGCAAGCAGTTGCCTGGTAAATAAGGCAATCCAATTTAAAATCAAGAGTAGGTCAGGAAACTGATATGAAACAGGTCTGTACACTCCAGAGTGGTACTGTGAGAGGGTACAAATAACGGCTGATGTTTACATGGAATTGCAGCCACCCAAGGCTGATGGGATTCCTTTTAGTGGCTTGTAGTATGTTCTTTTATTTAATATTGAGAAAGACCCCTTTTCTCCCTTTTTTTTTTTTTTCTCTCCTTCACTTGTGACTTGATATTCTCTGAAATTATGAGGTGACATACAGGTATGTTCTGCACAGAGCAATCCCGTGCTGAGTGAGTGGGCTCAGACATCTGCACAGTATCATTCCCCTGTCACCAACTAATGGTGGTATAATTAGAAAAGTCATTAATCCTTGCTCAGCAGTGCTAGAAACTATTTATAGCAAGGTAGAAAGCCCTGCATGAGGTGGGTATGGAAATTACATTGGATGCCATATGTGTTGTGGGGCCCAAATCAAGAGGGTAATTTGCTTCCAGGAGGGAATGTCCCTTTCTGACCCTCTGGAGACAGTGTAAACTTCTCCTCTGACTGAGATCTCACCCTCTGGGCTGGCTATGGGGAATCCCTTTCGACATCCCCTGCAGGCTGTCACCATCACAGGCTTGGGGGTCCTGGGGACAGCCTTGTCCTCCCAGCTGGTCTGCATCTCCCAGTGCTGTGGTCCTGGCAGACCACTGGTAGCCACCAGCCTGATTGCCCAAAGCCCCAGCATTTCCTGTGCTGGCAGCACTGCAGCAACAGAGGGCAGGTAGAGCAAACTGGGAGCAAACACCTCCATGTCTGCACTGCTGCTCAGAGCTGGCAGATTGCATGCACATCCCACCTTCTGCTCCTCACACTGGGCTCAGCCATCAGGGAATTTTTGAGATGCTTTGGCTGGTAAGAGCCCTTTACTCAACTCTCTTCCCACCTGGGGCCTCCAGCAGCAGCAGTACCTGTTCATTTGGTGTGACACTGCTCTCTGCCTCCAGACTGATGCTGGTGGTGTGGGCTGAGGTTGGTCTCCAGGTCTCTGAGCCAGAGGAGAAACTGGGGCACTGGTGATGCTCGGTGAGTCACAGGCAAGGGAAGCTGCTATTTACAGGCTTCCAGGACTCAGCTCAGCTTGGGCTAAAGTCCATGTTTTTCCTGTACAGGAGTCAATATTTCCACTTGAGGGGTTTCAATCATCTCCCCCTGCCTGGGCTTTACCTTGGTGCCCACCTTTGGTGAGGGGTGGGAGGAACTCAGAACTTTCTGAAGCAGCCAAAGAGGCTGCAGTGGAGAACTGTGGATGCTGGGCAGCACAGGGAGCCTGCAGAGCTGGTGGACAGGCAGCCACTGCTTGGGAGTAGAGTGCTGCAGGCAGCTGCAGGAGTGGGTGCTGGTGAGGTGCTGGGGGAGCTGTGGAGCTGTGCTGGGGTCAGCTGAGGAGGCACCGTTCAGAGAAACACTCCCGTTGTCAAGTTAAACACTTCACTGGGTTTTGCCTAGTGAGGCACAAATAGCCTGTCTGTGTGCTGGCAGTCAGGCAGCAGCATAACCACAAGGGAAATATGTTTCTGTCTGGGCTCGCTCCATCTTCCAGGCTTTGCTGGAATGATTTCTCAAAGAAAGCATAAAATTATTTTAGTCTCTGAGATTAGTGGACTAAGCCTTGCCCTCTTAGGGAATGAGACTGAAATCCCTCTCAGAGAGGCCTGGTAGGCAGCTGCTCCTCTCTGCTGCCACTAAGGTGGGCAGCTGGGAGGAGGGAGAGAACCTGTTGGAGATGGGGCACCTGCTGTTTTAGCATTGCTGGAAGTCCCAGTGCTGGCTTTGGCTGTCAGAAGGAGCACTCAGGCTCTGTGGTGTGCTTGGATCATAAAAGGTGACCTCGGAAATTGCATTTCCAAACATCTTCCCCTCTCTGGGAACGATGGCATTGTTCCCAGTGTTTCAGGCTGGGACTGCCTGGGGCTCTTTGTTCAAACTCCCTGGATGCTGCAATCCTAGCAGAGAGCTAACGATGCTTTGCCAGAGCCTGGGATCCTGGGAGGAGGATGCGGATCAGCCTTTTGTTATCCTGAGGATTAAAAACCGCAGTTGGGGATGAGCTGACGAAATCAAAATAACTTATCTAGAGACATGCTGCGGGCATATTTAGCAGTGTGATGGAGCCAGGGTCAGCCACTCCTTCAGGTTGTTTTCAAGCAGCACGAGCCGGCAGAAGGACCCACAAACCTTGGTGAAGAGGCACAGAATATTTTAAACATGCTCAGCAAACTTTGTATTGCAAAGAACCTGCCACTGCCTGCTCTGATTTCACTGCTGAATGTCAGGAAAGGAGAAGTCCAAAGTGCATCGTGCTGCAGAAGAGAATCTGAGAGGTGGCAGTCACAAAGGCACAGGGACTGCCTGGGGCTGCTGACAGTGGGCACGGGGTTGGTGGGCTCCTCACTTATCACATCTGGGCATCCTCTGGGCAGCCCCACGTGTGCTCGTGGCTACAAGGTTTGGGAACTCTGATGTGAAGGTTTCTCAAGCCTCTGTCTCTCTCTTATGGATAAACCCAGCACCAGCGCTGCTTTGTGCTATGCATCAATCTGCCACCTCCGCTCTTAAGAGAAACAGGAATTGGATTTGGGATGGGAGTGGCACAGAACTGGAGGTAGCTTTCATCTGCCCACAGCCACTTGCACCAGTGGCTGCTCTGTTTGCCCCACGTCACACTGGAAATGAGGTCCCAGTTCAGGTAGGGTTTGCTGCAAAGATGTCTCTCTGATAAACAGTGGGCAAGCAACCGTGCCCTTGCCTATGGTTACCTCTCCTCTTCATTTCCCCGTGCCTGAGAGTGCAGGAAATGGAACTTGGAGAGGACTGCATAGGCCAAGGGAGGAAGGGGAAATAGAAAATGCTGTCAGGAACACCAGATGTTGCTGCATTACATGGTGAAGCATCATTTCTCCTCTCCTCAGAATCCACTCTGAATCCACAGGCTGACGTTGGATTGTTCTAGGGGAAGGCCTGGAATGATGTCCCCTGAGTATGTGGCATTTACCACATGTCAGTTGTTTTACTGAAACGAGATAGAAAGTAGATTTTTAAAGTACAAGATGCAGCTCCTTGCAGCAATGCCCCTCTGTCTGACAAGGTGACCTACTCCCAGTCCTGGTGCTGATGTGCTTGGGCAGAGTCCTTTGGTGAGCTCTGATGTCCAGGCACTGAGCTGTGAATGCACACAGGAGCTGGGCACACAGCATAGCCAAAGCCTTTCTGGGAAGGAATCAGCTCCGGTTTGTGATTTGCTTTGTTCCATGTCTGGGGTAACCTCTCCTTCTTTGGAGAATAAGATTTAAAGAGCTTATGAGAATGATCAAATCCTTCAGCTTCACTACTGCGATTAATCAATCACAGCTGCTGCTTTACAGCTCCTTGTTTTGATGTGTTTTGGGTTGTTCCAAAGTTAGCTCAGCTCAGGGCCACGAAATATAATCCTGAGCCCTGCAGGGTGCTGGGATAGAGCAAAAGCTGAGTTTTCAACATTATTTCCAAGATTTCTTGTACCTATGTTGCCACTTATTGCCAGTAAGCATGGGATGCTCCTGAGAATTATACAATACCCCCAAAAATGTGAGGAAAGGATTTAAGAATCAGCTCTTCCCTGAATGGTAGCTGCATCATTGCAAATATTGTCTGATCTGTCCTTCTTAGCACTGAAGTATCTGAGACTCCAGGTGGCATCTCTAAAGGGTTTGTGTCAATTTTGGAGGCTTAGTTGTAAGGCTTAAATGCTCCTTAGCACTTATTTTTTTACAGTTAAAGAGCCAAGCAGGATCATGAAGCTCAGATAGTTTGTAAAACTGCTGTCAAGCAGATTAAGCTGGAAATGGAAAATTTGGTGGTGAAGTCTTTTCTTTCTAATGTTTGTGTGATAGAGGGTGATTTAAAGTCCATTTCACCACTGAGGTGAGGCCCCAGGTATCCAGTAGCAAAAGGTGTGGCTCAGCCTGCTGCACTGCACACACAAAATCCTTGAGACTGTCTACAAAATGTATTTAATAGAAACTATTTAAACTACATAGACTCATCTCTTGGAGGTCCTGATAACACCCTGTTAGTGCCCCTCAGCCATGGCTGGGCTGAGGTCTCACAGGCCCCAGGCCCATTCTGCCATGGCTGTGTGATGTGTGCCACATCTCTTCCCAAAAACACAGATTGCTGAAGCTGCAGCATTTTTATCAGACTCTGGTAAAGCTGACACCTGGACAGCAGAGCAGTTTGATGAGAAAATGGGGAAGGCATGTAACCTGATTAGCCAAATATTAGGAGGGGAACGATGCAAGTTTAGTTTCACCTGGCTTTAGAAGGAAAGGCACAAAGGAGCCTTTCCATATCTTGACAGGCAAGACAAGTATGCCTCATTTCCTCTGGGATGCACCCACCAACTGCCTTGAGCTGCAAAGCCTTTAAGTCATCTCCCCTCCCCTGTGGAGACCCAGCAACCTCATCCCTGCTGAGGGATATTATGGGGACTGAGGGAGGTGGAGCAGAGCTGGATTAATTGTCTTTGTCCTGGTTGTTTGCACAGCCTTACACCTGGAAGCATAGGGTACAATGTCTCTGCTCCAGCATATCCCCCACTTCTTCCCTCATCTGCTGGCAAATGAGGCACTGGCCAATTCAGCAGAACTGGGACAGAAAGTCTCCCTGATAGCAGCCAGTCCTCACCCTCCTCTCCACTGCAGGCAGAAAGGTGGCAAGGTGGCATTGCCACTGCAGGTGTGCACTGGCAGAGGGATGGAGCATGGACTGTGTTCACCTACAGCCCGGGCTTCCAGGACTGTCAGTCTGCGTTCTGAAGTGGCTTTGCCTGGAGATAGTGTGCACAAAGATAAGGGAACTCCATCTTCTTTCCATAGATTCAGGCCTTACTGGATTTCAGAGTGGGGAGACAGTTTCATTTGAGCCTGACTTTGCAGCACAGACTCCCAGGCATGTCTCATGCTGTATTAGGGATCATCTTCCCATCATGTGCTCTGCAGGGGTCTGTGTCCCCCCGATTTTGCCTTCCCCTGTTTATTGCCTTGCTCTGATTCTTGCCTTGCTCCTCTGCTCTGACCCTGGCCTAGGGCAGTTGTTCATTGCCTGCTGCCTCCCTCAGGACCATGTCCAACCTTTGGTGATGCACCCACCCTGTTACCTTTGGCATTTGCTCTCCTCCAGCTACTGCACTGGGGAAGCCGTTCCTGCCCGTGCAGGAACTTTGCCTCCCCCTGTCCCCGTGTGCTGTGTCTGGTGGGCTCCTGCAGTGCCAGGTGTGCTCACTCCATAAATCCAGGGTATTAAAGTGAGTGTGTCATCTGCAAAAGTAAGAGTCTGGAAGTATTTTCTCCCTGGTGACTGTGATACCCTTCACAGCTTCTGCCTTACAAATCAGATATGCACATCCTTCTATTTTCACAGTGGGGAAAACTACAAACTCTCAGAATGACTTGGGTTGGAAGGGATAGCAGAGATCATCCAGTTCCAAGCCCCCGAAGTGAGCAGGGACACCTTCCACTAGATCAGACTGTTCTGAATCCCGGCTTGAGCACCTCCAGGGATCCAGGGGCAGCCACAGGTTCTTCTGGGCAACTTGTGCCAGAGCCTCCCCACCCTCACAGGGAGGAATCTCTTCACACATCTGATTCAAATCTCCCTTCTTTCTGTTCAAAGACGCGTCCTCGCGTCCTGTCGCTCTCTGCCCGTGTCAGACCTGTCCCCCGCTGGCGGCCGGACCGGACGGTTCCGCTGCGCCCCGAGCTGCCCGCGCCGGGGGCGGCGGGCCGGGGGCTGCG
>VXBR01005358.1:37396-131427 GCA_013400215.1 Cisticola juncidis | reverse complement strand
GGGGAACCGGCCGGACCCGAAGGTACCGGGCACCGACCCGCCGGCTCGCGCGGGGGGGGTTGCGGGGATCTGTTGATGGGAGTTGGAGGAAAGTTTGCAGAGGAATCGGAGGCTGTTAATAGCGGTGTCGGTGCGGGCGGTGGGAGGCGGTCCGGTACCGGCTGGGAGCGACTGCCGGGGCGGTTTGGGCGATGCCAGCGCTGTTGCGGATGGAGCCGGGATGCGGGTTCGACCCGTCAGGGAGCGGGCGGCTCAGCGCCCGTGCCAGCCCCAGACCCACGGCGTTAGTCGGTGGTGACGGGCGCACGCCCTGCGAGTGGTGCACACCTGCGCCAAGCCTTGGAGTGTTTTCCCGGCGGAGTTTTTAGGGAATGCTGCATCCACCTGTGAGGTGGCGGCCGGAGGCAGCCAGGCCTCTGGGTGCAGGACTCGGGAAGCAGCCCCTGCGCTGGTGGCTGGTGCAGCTCGGGGTGCTTTGCCGGCGTGGACTCTGCACAGGCGTCCCCATGGTCCGCCGTGGGAACGGGAGATCCCGGGGCTCTTGGGGTACGAGCGTGGATGTCTGTAGATGCAAGAAAATCAACCTGTTCTCTGTGTTGTTTGGAGAACTCTGTGAAGTTTGGAGAACTTCCTAAGCCACCAGGGTTCGGAGACCAAAAGCAGGGTTGCAGGGAGGCCGCTGAGCCGCGGGCTGGGGCCGCCGTCCCTGGGGACAGCCGTGAGCGGCTGCAGCGGCTGCTGGAGGGGATCGGTGCGGGCAGCGCCGTGGGGCTGCTCGGCCCCACGTGTTGCACCGGGGCTGTCCGTAGGTCAGAGCCCAGCCAAAGCTGTCCCTGACACAGCGCGAGCGAAATGACACCTGGTTTGGGCCGTGTGAAGGGTCTCTGGCAAGCGAGCCCTGAGCTGTCCGGATTGCCAGCGGTTCCCATAGCTCAGTAGTGACACCGGACCTGGGCAGAGCCCCTAGCTCCTGATGCTAATCGTGCTTGGGTGGCTGTCCTTGAAGCAGCCACACACTCCTTTTAACGTCCCGTGATGCTGAAGTGACTTGAGTGTGTGGTATTTAGTGAAGAAAAAGATTCGCAGAGCACCGAGTTAAAAACCCTCAGTTTGCATTTTCTTGGCGAGGTTGTGCTGTTTGCTCTTGCAGGAGCACGTGCAGTCCCCTCTGCAAAACACAACCACCGGCCCCGGAAGGTGAGAGGTGAGCAGGGGGATGCTCTTGGGGAGGAGCAGCTCAGACAGGGGGACACTGCACAGGGGGGCTTCAGCTTTGGGACCCTCATCATTCCATAGGGAGGGGACAGTGACCTGCAGCATCTCCTGACACTTACTGCGCTGTGCTGTGGGGCAGGGAGCAGCAGGGACCTGATAAACAATAAGAGGTGTTTTGCTAAAGGTTCTAGACAGTGACTCATCTACTGTAGGAAGGGACAGGAAGAGGAGGCAGTACAGGAGCTTTCTAGAGTACAAATGGGGTTTCCCCCCTGATTTTATCAGAAGCAGGAGGTCAGGACTCCTTTATTAGTCCCAGAATAGTGTCAACCTGTAGGTTGTAAACCTCCTAATGCAAGTGTTCCTGTACCAGCACCTCCTGCATTCCTCTCCCTGGGGAGGACCCTGCCTTTGGGCCAAATCCTGTGGTGGGACAGTTTCAAAATTCAATCACAATTGATTTTATCTGACCGCTCTTAGTCACTCCTGAGTCACTCCAAATAATTGATCCTTGTCCATACATTGCACCATAGTTCTGCATGTGCCTTGCTGGCTGGGGTGTTTCAGAAGTCATTTCCCTTGCCTCTGAGTTGCTCAGTCTTAACTTTTCTTCTGCATCCAGCCTTCCTCCCTCGAGCTTTTTTGCCTTCTCCTGCCCTGGATGGCACAGAGTAGGTGTTGCTGCCTTTCACTTTTTAAGGTGTGCTGTATCCTGAGAGGCCTCTCCAGCTATTCCCAGCATTGCTGACTGACCCCACTTGAAAAGTGTCTGTGTAAGGAGTTGTTTTGCTGATATTTGCCTGGATTTCTTTATTTGTTGATTCCAGTTTGCAGGTCTTCCTGCAAGAATTGGTGCAGCCAGTTAGTCCTTGCTGACTGAGCACCTTGCTCACAATGAGCAGCTGGCTTCCTCTCTGGGGATTTATGGCTCCTGCACCACCTCTTCCCCTTTCCTGGGGATTTACCTGGGAATGCTGATGCCTAGTCTGGTGGTGGATTTGTAATCCCTCCCTGCAGGGAGGGAGGAAGGATCCCCAAGCCTCCTGAGACAGCCCTCATGCCAGTGTCTAAGGGTAGGCAACAATAGTGGTGGTTTGCTGAGAATTATTCCTTTGCAAGAAGCAACTTTTGACCAAAAGTTGGCATCTTTTTGAGACCCATGAGTCTCTAATCATACCCTTTTCCATTGCAAGGTGTTCTTTCATGATTAGGTGGGCTCTTCAAACCCTCTTGGAAGTGGCTGTGGGGTGCTGGGGCTGGTCCTTGTACTGGTGACCTGGGCACTTTTGGATCTGGGGTTCTCACTTTATCTGGGTTAAGCTCCCAAGGAAGGAGGTGTGACAACTTGAGATCCAGAACTGGTTTCAGAGATCAGAACTGGGCCAATTTCTAGGCCAGAATGGGGCTCTGGGTGTCCCAAGGGCAGATTTGGGTACAGGAACTGTTGAAGGTCAAGGTTCCCACCTCCCTTCCTTGCACAGCTGAACGCAGAGGGGTTTTTCTCCCTGACATCTGCTGGGCAGGTAGCAGGACATATGGCAGGACATAACTTTATTACTCCTTTCAAAGCATGAAAAACACCCCTTGCTGAGAAGTACTGGAGCTGTGAAATGCAGACGGGGCTGCCCCCAGGAATAGCAGGAGGCTGAGGGAATGGAGAGAAAGCTTTTCTTCATGCCCTACCACCTCACCCTCTGAAGAGAGAGTGTTCACTGTGTCTGCATCCCCCAGAGGAAGATTTAACAGTGCCAGGCTTTGCTGTAACCCTCAGGCACCGTGGCAATGAGCCTGGATGGAGAAATGGCTGAATGGGACAGTGCATCTTTGCCTCTTTGTTTCAGTTCTGCTGTGATTTCCTGGATGCTTTGTTGGTACCACACTAAATGTCCCCTGCCCTCTGGGCTGTCAGGGAGGCTGTCCAGGCAGTGTGCAGGTTGTGGGGCACTTGTGGGTACTGAGGGCTCCCTGTGCCCTGCCCAGGGCTGTGCAGGGACTGATGCCCAAAGGCTGCCCTGCTCTGCCCTGCAGCAAGCTTGAGGAATTAAATACATATTTTTCTGGGCTGTGGCTTGTATCAGAGCTGTGCATAGGAAAACAAAAGGTTTTCTGGGGTGGCTTATGCTCTGCTGTCGGCTTGTGCCTGCTCAGAGCACACAAGAGCATTTGGGTCTTTGTGTTTCTGGTCACCTTGCAGCAGACACAGGCAGTGGTTTCTGTTCTCCCTTTGCACCCTGTTCTGCTGACACCTGCATTTTCCTTGGCCCGGAGGTGTGAATGCTTTACCTGCCACCACCTCCTGCAGAGCAGAAGATGGCTTTTTGCAGGGAACCAGGGGGAGCCGTGCCACTCACTTCTTCCTTATTAACTAGAAAGGAGTAAAGTTGCAGAGGGATCCGATTTTGAGAAAGACCCAGAGTACCAAAATGTTCCCAGAGGATAGCTCCCTAATTACTCTCTAATTGCATTAGAGTTTAATTTGTTGTTGTTTTTACTGTAATGTTCCCATTTTCCTCGACAGTTTGCTCTGTTTCATTAACTAGAAATGGCTGGAGATGAATATTTGCAATATCAAAACTTGCCTGTTGTGCAATGCTTGACAGGTTTTAGGCCCTTATTTTGCTGTCAGGGGCCCGTGTGACTTTGCCAGCCGTGGCTGCCTGGGATTCAAGCCTCGGGTGCAGCACTCACCAAATGGCAGCATTTTGCCTATACATGCAGGTTTGGTCCTGGGAGATTTTGGTGTCTGTCCTGCTTCCAGGAGACACAGAAAAAGCTGAGCTGAGCTGTCCCCAGAGCAGCTTAAGGGCAGCTGCTCTTCAAAAGGGTTGTTTAATCCATTTTTCCTGAGCACAGCGGGGTGCAGGTCTGGAAATGAATTTGGGAAGCTTCAAAAAGGGTTTTCAGGAGCTTCATTTAGAAAGCAATAGGGGAGAAGAATATTGCTGCTCTTAATTCTGAAGCAGAAATATATTTAAGTTGCCTTGTTTAAGGGGAAATGGTGTAGAAGGTATAGTTAAGCTTAGACCTGCTTTTTGCCAGTTCATCTTTGTTGGTGAAACAAATCCTGAAGGTGGGAGAGTATAAATAAACCTTTCCAGTTTATCATCTGAAGCACTTGAGGCCCTAGAGGTGTCACCTCCTGCTTTGATCTACTTGCTTATATATCACATACATGTTACCTGTGTGTGTCACAAAGAGCACCTGGGCAAGGTCCCCACTGCTCATGAGCTGGATGTGGTGGAGCTGCACCCACAGCTCTCAGAAGGTGACATGAACCATGAGGAGACATGGAGAACTGCACTGTGAACTCAAAACTGCTCCTAAATTTGATCCAGCCACTTAAAAACAGTGGGAGGACCTGGTGGAGAAGTGAGACATTGGTATTTAAAGCTATCTTGAAGGATGTAGCCAGAGACATGACACCCAGCAGCAAGCTGTGAAGGTGAGACATGCTCTGGTTTCAAAATTCACCGAGAAAATGGAAAAAGCTTGAAGTGCTGGATCTGCAGCCCCTACAGGGGCTTGCCAGAAACCCCCAGGAATGGGATGGAATTGAACACCCTCTGCACTGAAACCATAAATTAGTCAGTTAAACCTGCTGTTGTGCAGAATGCTGTGCAAGCCCCTCTATTATTTGATATGTAATAAACACGTGTGAGCTGATTGTATTGGAGGCAGAAATTGGCCTTGGTGTTGATGACAGTGCTCAGGCTGGCAGTTCCCCTGCTCTCAGCTGTAACTCTGGATCTCAGGATGCTGGTGGTGTCTTCCACGTCTGTGTTTGCCACCTCCGAGCTTCAGTCTTGGCTTCGGTGACAGCACAGGGCAGAGGGAAGCCAGAGTTTAGTTTGACTTAAAATGAAAACTAATTAATCAATTCTGTGTTTTCCATCCTACAATGTCACTAGTGAAAGCATCAAGATTATAACTGAGGATTCAACTGCTCATTTGAAAATACTGAGCAATTAGACAAGTTTATGACAATATTATTTCCTGCCACCAGAGATGATTCACAATACTACTAATTGTAGCAATAATTAATCCATCTAATTTTCAAGCACACAGCTCTAGTTCAGGGTAGTCTGATGGGGACAGGAGCCACACAGAGTGTGGGGATCTGTTAATTTCTGTATTTAATTATCAGAGGCTTTTACTGCACTTCCAGCTTGCTGTGCCTTTGTGAGGAGGTGCAGGGCTGCTCCCAGAGGCACAGGCTGGGGAGTCCCAGAAGATCCCCTGATCCCCACCCTGGGAACAGGGTAGTGAAGACAGAGGGATGTGAGGAGCCTGTTCATAGTGCTCTGTTCTGACAGTGGGTTAGACAGGACATTACAAAGCAGCCGAGATGTTTTTGGCTTTGCAGAACATATGAGGAGCATTTTTGAGCCCTTTTTTCTCCTAGCCAGACTGTAAGGCTGACAGCCAAGGGTGCAGGATAATCTACAAGCCCCACTTGGAAAATGGATAGTATATGAAACACATTAACTTGTTTTAATGCCTTTCTGTTGCTGGTGCGTACCACAGGGGAAGCCTAATAAATACTGTAGGAATTGGAGTCCCCAGACTATGCAGGGAAAGGGAAACCTTTCCAAGCCTATGAGTCAGAGCTGGTCTCTGAAAGGAGCAGCCAGTGCCCGCCCCGGAGCGTGCCCAGCTCCAGCTCTTCTGCAATGGCAGTTTAATTTCTCACAAAAATAGAACAGTTTGCATTTCTGGAGACCCTTTGGCACATGGGACTGGAACACTGCAGTGGGCATTGATGAACCATTTCTCATTGCTCATCTATTGATAAGAGGACAGAATGGTGGTTTTTTGCAGAGGAGAAAATGAAACATGAATTATCCCAGTGGCTTGCTGAGATGCTCCCAAGCACAAGGAAGACAGGTCTGACATAAAAGTCCAGCATGCTTCTGCTTAGTGTGGCTGAGAGTGGGAGATGTTTCTGCTTCTTTGAAAAGAGCAAATGCAAACAAAAGGAGGGGGTTGTTTCTCCTTTTTTGTATCAAAGATGGGCAAAGATAAAGAAGGTGCTGTAGGAAGGATGTAAATGTTTCATGTTTTGCTTAAGATAAAGCTCCTTGTTTGCTGGTGCTCACAAAGCTAATTGGCAGATGACATGATCGTAAGAAGGAGTTTGATGAAATCTGCTGATACCCTTTAGAGGTTTAGCTGCTGCTCTGTGCTAACTGGGGGACTCTGAAAACATTTGCATTCCTGATATCTCGTTTCTAAATCATTTCACTGATGACAAGAAGCTCTGCTGTTGCAGGGAGCAGTGGCTGAAGGGAGCAGAGTCCATCAGTCATCGCAGGCAGGGAGGGAAGGTCCCTGGCCGGTGTCTCAGCTGCCGTGGTGGCACCCGAGCTCCTGTAAATCCTCACCAGGTGGCACTGGGTGAGTCATCTCTGGCTGGAGAGGAACCACGCTAGGGAGGGAGAGGAGCTCAGCTGCACCTTGGCTGAAAACTCACGGATAACCAGGAGCATCTCTGCATCTTCAGAGTTAACCAAGTCTCTAACTTGGTTAACATCTGCTGGGCAGGGTGCGTTCAGTGCTGTCAGCAGCGACAGTGAACGGGTTAGTGCTGCAGAGGCTGATTGTGGTTTTGGGAAGAGGTACTTTAGCTTAGCCAGCCAGGCAAGCATGCAGGCTTTTATTAGGGATCCAGAATTAAAATAATCCCCCATCAGCGGTGGACAGATTTGTTCTCTGGAGGCCTCGTCTAAGTCTGTTGCCACCTTACATGGCTTTTCCTCTTGGGTTTCTGAGCTGAAGCTGATGGGGACTGACAAGCCCTGATTATGCAAAGTACCAGAGGCAACGGGCTGCCGGCATGGGATTCGGCTTGCCTCGCTTCCTGCCATTTTGTGTGTTATTAGGGAGCCACTGGAAAAAGTAGGTCCTGTTTATCCCCAAATGAACGCGTGTTCCTGGCGGTGACCGCAGGAAGGGCTGTGCGGGAGCCCCTCGCTGGCGCTGCCCCTGCTCCGGGCAGCAGTGCCCCTGCCACCGGGGTACCCCCTGCCACCGGGCAGCAGTGCCCCTGCCACCGGGGTGCCCCTGCCACCGGGGTGCCCCCTGCCACCGGGCAGCAGTGCCCCTGCCACCGGGGTGCCCACAGCCCGGCTGTGCCCACGCTCAGAGAGTGCCGAGACTATTTCTGTGTCATTTTTTGAGAAGCCACCGTTTCCATAGCAACCGTGAGCCTCACATGGTGGCCCTGGCTGTGGCCCGCAAGGCGCCTCCCTGCTCCCCGTGTGCCGGCCCGCGATGCCCTGAGCCTGGCAGGGCCCCCGGGCAGCGACGGCCCCGAGCGGCTGCAGCAGCGGGCGCTGATGGCCGGGGGCACTGAGAGCTGCCAGAAACGCGCTCTGGGTGCTGGGTGGGAGGAAATGCGGAGGGGAGAGCAGTGCAGTGGGAGTGGGAGTGCCTGCCAGGGTTTCAGACCAGGCTGTGCTGGACTGGGCATCCTCCCCAGGCTGGGGAGGCTTGGGCTTAGTCAAGGGGACTCTGTTCCTACAGAGAGGTGCCTGCTGTAGCTGGGTCCCAGGTCAAGGTCCCTCTTGGATGACCTTGCTAATCCTCTCCCCTCTGATTCTGACCCCCGCAGCCCCTCTGTCTTGAGTGTAGTCTCTGCACAGGTCTGTTTTTAACCCTTATTTCAGGAGGTTTCTGGGCTGTCCCCACTGCTAAGGGTTGAGCTGTGTCACCTGGCTATGCTGGAGTGAGTGACAGAGCCCCATCCTTGAAGTGTGCAGGACACAGAGTCGATACCCTGAGGCATGAAATGTGATTGCTCTCCCTTAAATTCTTACAAACTGTATTAAAACTGTCACAATATATCAATATCTTTTTTTAAAAATGCATTTTTATTCAAATCAGCACGTTTGCAATTAAACCCTACTACATGATGTAGTGTGAATAATTAGAAAAATTCGTGTGTTTAATGGGATACTTGCATTTGTAGGGAAGGAGTGATGCTGCTCTCAGAATTGCAATGTGGCTCCCTCTAAACTTGGCAGTGGCCTTCACTCATGTCCCCTGAGGTTCTTTGGGGCATGAAGGGCTTGTCTCCACTGCACACCCAGATCTGTCCTTTGCTCTCTGATTCTGTGTGTCTGTAATTTCTGTTGCTTGCCTTTTGTTCCCACTACAAACAGGCAGTAGGTCAAAAAATCACTGGCTGGATTTTAGCACCACTCATAACCTCGAGTCTGTGCTTCTGCTCCCCCATCAGGTGGGTGCTGTTCTGCCTGGAGGGTGTTACCTGTCTCTCCTGGCTTCAGTCTGCCACAGAGCACAGCTTTTACTGTGTTAATCTGGCTGTTTTCTTGCTTGATTCTGTTTATATAAATGGTACCTTGATGATTAGGTGAGGCGATGGGAACATCTGGCAGCTTTCCCCCTAGCCCAGAGCTCATGAGTCTTGGGAATTCAGTGAGACATCCCTGGGAATTTCCTCCCCACAGTGGCATGAAAAGCTGGGACGCTCTTCATTTCCAGCCATTGAGAAATGAATTGTGTAATTGTTGTGTAATTGTACCTTTCTTAGTCCTGGCAAACACAGAATCCCATAATGGTTTGGGTTAGAAAAGACCTTAAAGATCATCTTGTTCCAATTCCCTGCCATGGGCAGAGTCACCTTCCACTAGCCCAAGTTTCTCAAAGGCCTGTCCAGCCTGGCCCCTTGGGCATTTCTGTCTCCTCCCTGTTCTCCACAACCTCTCCTCTCTGTGCTGACACATGCAGCAGCCATGTGCAGGATCTCTCCTGCTCCCCAGCTCATGCCACGCACAATCTTGTTCTGATTTTCAAGGCTCCAATAAAGCGTGTCAAAATGCATCAAACGCTCGGTGCAGAAGTGAAGCAAATTGACTCTGTAGAGGATTTAGGGAATGGAGGGAGTTGGGATAAACCCCAAACCAAACAGGAACTGCAGGGAAGGTGAAGCATGGTAGAGGTGGCAGATGTGCAGCACAGCTGGAGGGACGTGGAACATCTTTGATTTGGCAGGAGAATGGGAAAACCTGAAAATAGCACACACATCCTCTTGGGATGTGGCTCGTAGGGAGATCTTTGTGGGTAGGGACACACCACCATGACCTCTGGGACACAGGGTTATCTGGGCCCTGCTCCAGCCCTCTGGGACTGTGGAGGGGCAGCAAGGAAATTCAGGTGCTGGTACAGGCTGAGGCTGCAGATCCCATGGCTATGGGGATCTTTGCCATTTGGACTCTTGCACCAGCACAGAGTGGGCTGCAGATTTCTGTCATCACCATGGGATGAGTGTCTGTCCTGTCCTGTCTGTGGCTGCCAGGGAAAGCCAGCAGCACAGAATTGTGCTGCCCCATCCCAGCCCTTTTCCTGGCTGTTGTGGCCTCCAGCACCCAGACTGTCTCAAGGCAATAAAAGCAGGAGGAGAACTGCACTCATGGAACAGGCTCAGGCATTGTCTTGTCGTGCTGGGAAATCAGGCACTTCAAAAGGCAGTTTTGCATTTCTTCAGATGCCTCAAAGTAAGTGCAGTGACAGAGTTGCTCAAAGCACATTAATTATTAGTAAAGGCTTTTTTTCTTTTTATTGCAAGACAAATTAAACAACAGACGAAAACAGGAGGTGTTACACGAGATGTTAATCCATGGGAGAGTGACAGCAGCAAGAGCCACAAATAATTCATAACATGAAAATCAGGACATTTAATTTTTGGCTTGTTGTTTGCATTTGGCATTCGTGCACGTGCTCAGCTGCTGCTTCTCTTGTGTCCCAGTGTGGAGATTTTGGAGGCTGTTAACTCTGTAAAAAGTTATTATAGGCCTTCAAAAGTAAATCAGATAAGAGACCATACTTTTTTTTTCTGTCCTCTTGACTGGACAAAACCAAGTTGCTCAACCCTGTGTTTCCTAAGGGACTCCTTGTCCTCAATTGGGCTATAAAAAAAATGAATGTGTACAGGAATTCCAGGGCACTTCCACCACTCTCCTGTGTGGCAGGGACACATTGAGCACGTGACCTCACCTGGAGGGATTCAGCTGGTGCCAAGCATTTCCTTAGAAAGGAATTTGGCTTTGCATATGTCTCTGATGTCAATTGTGGGTTGCTGTCCTCTAAAATTTAGTGCAGCTTAGTTAGCACCTTTCTGGACATTGCCAAAACCTGGCATCAGTCTGATCAAATTGATTTTTATTGGGCTGTTACAGTCACTGAAACTGCTGAGAAGAATCACAACCAGATGGCCCAGGGTGTTGGAGATGAGGTCTATGACACATGAGCCATGCTGAGCTGACGTGGGCAGAGGCCATGGAGTTGGAGCAGGGAGGGGACTTGGCACTGGAGGGTGGCACAGGAGCCCATAATAAACCCTGCTGAAGGACACAATTGGATTGTCTTTTTTGGTAGAGGCCCCATCATGTCCCCACCTGAGAAGGAGGACACCAGGAGTTTCAGATATCTCAGTGTGCAGACCAATGCTTCTCCTCAGCATGACAGTTTGTGTCCAGGTGACAAGATATGAACCCCATGTTAATTCTTCAATTCTCAGCAAAAAAAGTCTCCGAGAGTGTTCAGGGACATGTCCCACCCTGCTCAGCACCTGCTGTTGCCCTTGAGTGTCCCTCACAGCTGAGGACACACTGCTGGCAGGGAAACCCCTCCCTTCTATGCTGCATTTTGACAGATGGGCTGTGAGGTGAAATCAGCTGAGGGCTGGTCAGTCCTGGAATAGTTAGGCATGTGTGGGCAGGGAGAGAGTCAGAGTGGTATTAAGCGATTAAAAATACATAAATATTAATTGCTTATGAACTCCCTTTATCACACTTGCAGGCAGAAGAAGTTAATAAATCACTGCTTAGATTAACCCACAGAAGGGTAATGCAAAGTGTATCAGAGATGAGACAGAAAGGGGCAAGGGAGCTTTTCTGGAGAGGAGGAAGTGCTGGTTTTAGGCTGGGCACCCACTGCACAAAGCTGTGTTCTTTTTCAGGGTTTCATGTCTGGAGTCTGCCTTTTGCTGCAGAGGGGAGCCCTTGCAGCTATGCAGAGAAGGCATCATCCAGCCTTGCTGTGGCATCTCTGCAACCAGTCCCTTTGCACATTTGGTTCTTGCATGTAATGGGGTTCCTGCTCAGATCCCCAGGGAAACCTGGAACCTTCCTGAGCTCTGTGTGCCACCCTGGGGACTGCAGCAGCTTTAAAACCTGTGTGGTGGAGAGGGGCATTCATATCCCTGCATGTTAGCAGGACATTCTTTGGCAGCTGCTGAGGAGGGGAAGAGGCTTTTTCTCCTCTGTTGCGTTTCTGTGGGACAGGTAATTGTCCATTTTCTCAAGTCAGTGACTGGTTCTTGAATTTAAACTTGTTCTGGGGCTGTCTTGGTTTCAGTGGCAACTTTGCAAGGGTGATCTCTATAAATGAGTGATGGTAGTGGATTGCTTGTGTGGGAATCTTCCTTGCTAAGGTGAATCTATTATTTTTTGTCAAAATTTAATTTTGCCTGGAGCAGTAATTGTTACCTGAGCTTTCTAATTATTTTAAGTAGCCAAGCTTACACATGCTTGAATCCTCATAACAGTTTAGCCTAATATATTCATGCAAAACCATGAAGGAGGTATTGCTTCTATTTGTTCTTTTGTTCTTCCTAATCCCCATTCCTCTCTGCTCTACCTTGCTGTACTTTTCATCACCATGAAAAAGCAGTGCCTGGAAAAAGCAACACTGAACCCTCTGCCAGAATCCCAGGCATGAGGATCCCAGTTACATTTCTGCACCTGGACAAGGGGACCCTGTCATCCTTGGCAATCCTGGGCTTGCTGTGCTTCCTGGGCACAGGGAGCTTTCAGGTGCCCAGGACCTGTCACTGCTCCCCTGTGCATCCCAGCAAAGAGAGCTGGTCCTGGGAGAGAAGGGTCCCCCCATCCTTCCAGCAGTGCTTCCATGGGAGTGTGGCTGTTTGGAGACAGCACTGGGATCCAAGGAGCTGCCTGGGGAGGTGAAAGCAACCCAGTGCCAGGCTGTCCTCTGCAGAGAGAGAATGGAGACAGCCAGGAGCTGTGCCCAAGGGATGCCAGGCAGAGCAGCGTGGTTCTGCCAGCAGGGACGATACACCAGGATTTGGGAGCAGGGCAGGAGAGTGGGAGCTTCTGTCACGTGTAGCTGTGCTCTGGGTGTGTTGTGTGAGGGTCTTCTATTGCAGAGAGGCTTTTATTAAGTAACTCAAATATCTACACATGAATCATGGTGCACAACAGTCACATCATCAGCAGAACCACCGTGTTCTCCTGGTGCTGAGCCTGTGATATCGAGAGGAACACATCCCACATCTGTATCAGAACTTACTGCTTAGAGAAAATGCCTGAGATCCAGTTCCTGTGTAAGCCTGTTCAGCCTCTGCTGCTATAAAGGAGGACAGATGATTCTGTCTGAGGAAAATATACTTGGGCTCTGTCATCAGAGCACAGAATGCTGAACTAATACTGAGAAGCCATTGATTTACTCTGATTTTTGCAATGAGGATTTGTACTAGCATTGTGGGCTGCATGCAAATGAAGGTGGTGTTACCTGTCTCTGACTTGGTTGCCAGATTGAAGTTTAATGAGCTTCTTTGGTTTGCTTTGTGTCAATCTGTTGGAGTTAAGTGAGATTTCTTCCTCCCACTTTGTTTTGCATTTGATGCAATTTTGCAACACTTCTTGTATTCCTAAAAGGGTCTTTTGGTGTCTTTGAAAGTTTCTCAATGCAACATCTCTCTGGACAGCGTAAATGAAGAGTAAAACTAGGCAGAGAGCAAGAGAAAACAAGCAAATGTCTTTACAGAATCAAAGAGCAAGCGCAGTAGCATAGGAGCTCTGAGATTTGTGTTGTTGTCTGGTAAACCAGAACACCTGAGCAAACCTTTTCCTGGAACTCAAGGCCAGCTGGTCTCTCCAGGCTGGCAGTCTCTGGTGCCAGCTCAGCTGCTTGTTTTCATAAAATATGCAGGGACCACAATAACCGTGGGATGGCAGGACCCTGGGGATGTGGCATAACCACCTCCAGCTCCACTGCACAGCCCAGCAGTGACCTGCCTTTCTCCACCTGGCTTTGTCTGCTAATGAGATCTCATAGCCTGTTCATTTCCATGTTATTTTTCTTCCCAGTCAGTGGAATGAACTCTATAAAACCTGTATTATCAGTCTTCATTATGCTCAGGTTTGTTATGATTGTGAATTAATAGATTTTATCTGGGCATTAATGAGAAGGCACCAGCCTCTCTTTTACCTCTTACTTTGCATAGGGTTGGTTTTAAATATTCTCTCATGTGGCTGCTTTTGTTGTTTGCTGGCTCTGCTTGGGTTCAGTCTGTTTTAATCCTCAGCTTTCCTGATACACCTCTTGATTGTGAGTTCAGATCTGTATACCTGCAGTGGCACAAGGAGGAGGCTATGAACAGAGGAGCAATCTGTTCCTGTGAATCAGAGCACTCAGCAAGCTGGTTTTAAAGGTGCAAGTGTCCTCGTAGAAAGTTCTGGGGAACACATAAATATTTAAACAGCTGTTGGAGAACAGCACAGCCCAGTAAATCATACAAACAATTCTCTTCCCCGTCTAAATTGGGAAATACAACAAAGTGCTCTTCCAGCTTAAAACCACTTTCCTCCAGGTTGTGATGCTGTTTGCCTTCTATATAAAAATCTTTAAGCTCTTTTATGTTGTATAACAAATTGTCAAGCATGTTTTGAGCCATGAGTGATCTCTGCCACAGCTGGTTTTGTGCACGGTGTTTCTAGATAGGAAAGGTAATGAAGAACAGCTTTTCATGAGTAGCTCACACGTGGATGTCACGGCAGGACAGCTGTGCCATGGAACCTGTGCTGTGTCTGTGGCATTCAGAGGATGGGGGTGCTTGGGCACACCTGGTCCCTTGTGTCTGCTCAGAGAAAGGGCCCTGCTGTGGTCCCCAGGGCAAGGAATGAACACTTGGCATGGGCTGTTGGTGCATAAACAGGGGGACTCTGAATGGGTGGGATTTGGGATGTGATGGGGACTGTCTGTGTGTCACATTTACACCTTATAATGTTGTTTCATTCCCTCGTGGTGACAAGAGCTGCTCACCTCAAGTGTTGCCTTGCCCTTGGCTCTGTAGGAGCCCTGTCAGATACATCTGCCTGCTTTCCGTAACTGATTCTGCTTCTTGTCTCTTCTCTCTGTCATGCACAGATGAAATCCTCTGACATTGACCAAGAATTGTTCACTGAAAGTTACTGCAAGGTGTGCAGTGCTCAGCTGATCTCCGAGTCCCAGCGCGTGGCCCATTACGAGGTAGGATTTCCTTGGTCTCCTACTCCACCATTGCAGTTCTGCTTGGAATATTCAGCATTTGAGGAACTGTTTTTTCTGGTGGCATCTTAACTCTCTCAGTGATGTCACTGCAGCGGTGTCTGCTGCATGTCTGGCTTTTTCCTCTGGTTTTGCCAAGTCAGCCTGCAATTTGATCAGGACTGAAGGAAACACAGTTAGCAAGGAGAGCAATTAAGAGTGCAGCAAAACAAGCTCAGGTTGTATTAAATGTGCTGCACTGTGTCTTGCTGAGTAGGAATCACTGATTGTGCAGAGAACAGATTAGAATTTGTGAATGTATTTAAGCACTTAAGAGGTAGCGAGCAATGAATAATTAGAAAGGATGGATTATTAGAGACATGTTAGAACAGCAATTAACAGCACTGCATGTCTTCAAAACAAACTTAAATACTTTCCTATTAAACAAGGAGGAAATCATGGAGGGATATGATGCTGTAAAATCCTTCAGGGAAGAAAACCCACTGCCTGGGTGTAGATCCTGCCACGGTTTGGGGCTCTTGGTGTTCACCCAGTGGGAGAACAGAGATTCTGAGGTTCAAAAGCAGAAGAGGTGCAGGGTCAGTGTGTGGTGGCTGTGTATGAGGGACTGTCCTCCCCTGAGGGCATATGAGATGGCTCAGCCTATCCTGGAGGACTCCAGAAGTGATGCATGTCTGCATTATCTATATTACATAGTTTATGTATATAGCATAAACTATATTAACTTTGTATATTCATCATAAATAATGTAGAGATGAGACAGATATTTGGATAATATGGAATAATTTGGTTTGATTTGGTGGTTTCTCCAACCTAAATGGTTCCATCATTCTGTGTGATGAGAGACATCTGCACCTACAGTTTTGCTTCTGTTTTTTGGTTACATTGAGACTACCAGAGTCTGCAAAATTCCAACAGATGCAGAGTTTGTGCACAGGGACCTGGAAAGTGAAGTTACACTAAGCATTTCTTGAGTTGAGTGTTTTGCAGTTGATGTACAAGGGAGACAATTGTGTGGCCAGTGGAGAATGTGCAGGAAGCTTAATGTACATGATCTGAGGATGCTGTGCTGCATTAATTAACAATGGGAACAAGAATGTACGTTTGCTTGTAGGGCACTTTACGTGTCTGTTTTGGTGAATTTCTTAGAAGCTCTTCTGAACTGCTCCTCTGGCTGCCCTCTGTGTGCAGCAGAGATCCCTGGTAACTTTGTGAGGCTGAAGGCTGCAGTTTTAGGGATGCCTTGCAGGTCTTGGTACTGGGCACCACAGATGCCAAATTTTGCCACAGAAGGCAGGAGCATTGCTGCAGAAATAGGAGCAGCACCTGGTGAGCCACAGGGTGCTCAGCCAATCTCATCTCCTCTGTGCCTGTCATTGTAGGTATGAGCTGAATCATTAATTCATAGCAGATGTTTTTGAAATGTGGAAAACAACACTGTTTTCTGTTGTATATTTTAGTGCAAGGTGTTGTGCTCGTTTGTCATCCACCGTGAAATCCCAGCAGACGCCGTAGACGTTGGCACAATAATGTCATTCCCAAACCTTGCTGGTGGGTTGCATAACACAGAGCAGAGGCTTGGAGTGAGCTGCAAAGACTGCTTAGGATCCCCTCTGGTGGCCCAGAGGCCGGGAGTGCCCCTGCCCTGTGGCTGTGCCACGCTTTGCTGCTCTTGACAGGGAGCAGTGTCCCTTTGGGGCATCTGTTCTGGTCACCACTCCTGAGTGTGATGCTCATTCTCCTGGTAACCTTCTGGCACACTGGTCCCAAGAGCCCACAGGCATGGTGAGAGGATAAAAACCTGCCTGGAGGTTTTCCAGGGAGGTGGAGTTGGGGGCTCCATCCTGCATGAGGCTGGCAGCCCTTGCTGCAGGCCACTAGTTAATAGCAGGAGTGTAAAATTCACTGTTTCTTTCTAAATAACAAAGTAGCTGCTCACAATTTTCACACATTTCTTTTCATTCCTTCTTACTTTTAGAAAGTGCTGAATAGTTAAAAATTGATTATTTTCATAGGGGAAATACCAACTTCAGGAGATTAATTTTTCTGAAAAATTAATTTTTTTTCAGGAGCTGTGGAGGTGGCCACCCTGGATGCCCATGGGTGCTGAGGGCCCTTGGTGATGGTGCAGCTGGGGATGCTGGGTGCCAGGGCTCTGTCTGGGTTTGTTTTGGTCAGCAGCTCCCTTATCCTTCCTGAGGGAGCCTGGAGAGAAAGGGAATTGATCCACTGCCTCCCTGGCGCAGTCAAGTGAGCTCTGCAGCCCTTGTGCCAGGGACTGGAATCTTGGCTCTCTGTGCATGCAAAATAAGACATTTCTCTGTAAGAAAATAGAGGGAAACAGCCTATGAAAGGGGGACGTTTTTATCTTGCCAAACAGGAATAGTCAGTTCCAATCGCTGTCTCATCTCCTTCTCCAAATCACCAACCAATAACTTTTCTTCTGTGCTACTTTGCCAGGAATAAAAAAATGATTTTATGTCAGTCACGCAGTATTAAGTGATATTATTTCCAAGGGCAAGCGTAGTGGAAAAATGACATAAGGAGCGGAGTGTTTGCAGCATTTTTTGTTTCCAACTTGACATACAGCAAATACTGCCTTTATTACATGTGCTTTGTGCAACTGTGTTTCTGGCTTTGTCTGATGAGTCTGATGCACCCTGGCTTTCCCTCCCATCCTGGTGAAACTGCCAGGTCCTGTCCTCCTCTCAAGGGTTCACCCCAGGACAGAGCTGAGCCAGTAGCTGCCTGGGGATACTGATTTGTGATGATGCTCCCAAATGAGAAGTGCCTTAACGAGCTCAGTGCACTCCTCCGTGCTGAGCGTCTCGAGGGGTTGGTGCTGGGCAGCTTTTGCACAGCCGTGAGAAGGAGATGAGGCAAATCTTACTGGTTGGTGTTGATGCCTAAAAGAGAGTGCATTTGCATATTTTAATTCTTAAAGCAAATTTATATCTTAATTTGTCCTCTGAAGTATCAGGAAATTGTCTTCCCACTTCTGCTTCTGGAATAAAGCAGTGAAGTACGGATGCCTGAGACAATCCCTGGGTGACACTCACTGTGCTGCTGTGCCATGCCAAGTGTCCCTGAGGTACCCTGGCTCCCCTTTTCTCCTTGGGAGGAACAAAAGGGAACAGAATGGCTGTTTGGGTGAAGAATCTGAACGCTGCAGGTGTTGGCTGGCTGTGCCAGGAGGGAGGTGGCAGACACGGAGTGGGGAGGGCATTTCACACCTCCTGTTCCACTGTCAGCTGCAAGGCAAGCAACAATGTGCTGCTGCTGCAATGCCAGTGAAAGTCTGTGCTCCAGAAATCAGGGTATTTTTCTGTATCTCTGCATCTTTCCTTCCTCTAGAGCAGGAAGCCTCTTTGGTGCTGGATTCTCTCTGGATTACCTGTAATTTAACACTTAATTCCAGCTCTGTCTTTGAGAGAGGTTGTCTTAATCTCTTTGGTGAGCTGTTCTGTAAATGAAAAAAGCTAAAACAAAGAGTGCTAAGGTCTCTTAGTTAGCTCTGAGTCCTCATCTCTGTGTGGAAGTGTTCACAGCCATTAGGAAGATGTTACAATTTATTTTCATGTTTCCCCTTGAAAATCCTGCAGGAAAATTGCCTCATATACAAAGTTGCTCTCAGATTTCACCCTGAGCTGCAGATTCATCACTACATTTGCTCCTCAAGCTGCTCTAATGCTCTTCTCCATTTTTTCCATAATCTTTATTGCTTCAGGTGTTAGGAGAGTGCTTTGTTTTCCATTTAAAATGAAGGAAGATGCCATGTCTGGAGGAAGAGCAGCCCAGGAGGGCACCGTGCAAGTGTTGGCTCACCTTATGGGATGAGGAAATGCTGTCTGAATGCTTGTGGTAGAGCAGCAGGGGAGGGCAGAGGCAAAGTGTATTAAAATTCAAATGCAGAAGAAACTGGGGAAAACAAATCAAGTGCCATGGCCTTTGGCTCTTCTCCGGAGCTGTGCGCTGCAGAATTGCTCACTCTGTCTCGGGAGCGAAGCAGGCGAGCGGTATCGACAGCCTCATCAATACTCCCTGTCTGCATGGGCTGGAGTGGGGCTGGGGTTAAACTGCTGCCACTTGGGCTGTCCTTGGCTGGAAACAGCATGAGTCTGAAGGAATAATAAACATTGTTTACTATTGGCACATTAGTGCCTGAAGGATCAAGATGTGTGCGCTCAGAAAGGCAGTCCTGTGTCTGAAATATTAATGTGCTGCAGGAGCACATACTCTATTTAACAAAATAAATGCTGTGCTAGAAAGCAAGGAGGTGGAATGTTAGGTTTCTACTCCCAGCTCCCTGTGTGAGATGCTGTAAGCATTTCCAGGATGGAGGAATGGAAAGGATGTGCTTCAGCTGAAAATAAAGGCTGCACAGGGCTGTTGTGTGTCAGGTTCTGCTGATGTCAGTGATCATGGAAGGGAACATGACATTTCCTGGCCATGATCTCTCTCGTATGTTCTGCCACTGTTGCTGCTCACCTGCCATGTTGTGTCTTGCTTCGGTGGCAGTGACATGTAAATCCTTCAGAGGATGAAGGAGGAGGGGACACCCTACCCGTTATTGCCATGTCTTTCCCCACCACTGCTGGAATCTGCTCTGCTGTGGTGTTCACAGATTTTGGTAGCTGCTTAAACATTACTGTTATCCTGCAGATTGGCTGGTGTTTGATAGAAGAACCTTGGCTTGAGGAGAAAAAGCTAAAGGGAGCACATTTGTGTTGCAGAGATGATGAAGGTGCTGCTCTGTTCTTTTTGTGTGTGCATGCAGGCCTGCTGCGGATATTCCTTGGCAGTTTGTGTCGTGGTAACATCCCAGTTAAAATATGTTGAGGTGGTTGAGAGAGGTTGTCTTAACCTCTTTGGTGAGCTGTTCTGTAAATGAAAAAGCTAAAACAAAGAGTGCTAAGGTCTCTTAGCTCTGAGTCCTCATCTCTGTGTGGAAGTGTTCACAGCCATTAGAAAGATGTTACAATTTATTTTCATGTTTCCCCTTGAAAATGCTGCAGGAAAATTGCCTCATATACAAAGTTGCTCTCAGATTTCACCCTGAGCTGCAGATTCCACCCATTGCATATGAAGGAGATACCTCCAGGGCCAGGGTTTTAGGGCACAGGGCTGGTGCTTCCTCTCTGCACACACAGGGAAGCAGCAGCAGCTGCATCACAGTGGGCTGTGAGAACCAGTGGGGATGGGACTTTACAAGGCTCTATGTTACTGCTCAGTTGTCAACATTAATGGCTGAACATTATTTTTAATGCACTCCCAGTGTCAAAATCTATTGCTAAACAGCAGCAACAGCAGAGCAGATGAAGCCCAGTGCACGGCTCCTTTCCCAGGTACCTCTGCACGGAGGCCTATTGCTGTCTAAAAATAGCTGAAGTTAAAAAGTCCTTCAGAGCAGTAGTAAAACACACTGGGAAAATGGGACCCCAGGGTTAGCAGTAATGGAGAGGCATAAGGGGTGTCACATTAAAGCTACATAGAATGAAAGCAAAGAAAGGTTGCACTGGCTCACCCTGGCCAGTGTTCCTGCAGCTCTCTCTTTTCCACAGCATTCCTTCCTGATCCTGCTGCCTGGGAGGTGCACCTCTTTGTTCCAGGTATTCACTCCTGCTTGTCTTCAATCTTTTAAACTCGCAGCCCGTGTTTGGGTTGGGGTTGGGGTGTTTGAAAGCAGAGTCTTTAGTTCCCGTGGTGTGTTGTGACAGACCCGCCCCCGTGCGCTCGGGGCTGACGGGCTCTCGGGAGTGACTGGCACTGACGCGCTCCAGCGGGGATTTGTTTCACACACTGGAGCTGGAATGGGAGCAGCAGCATTGCTGCTGCCGTGCTGTGCAGCTGCTGCTCAGCAGACTTTGTATTAACTCTTCGGTTGCCTAGCTGGTGCTGGCATGGGAGGGCTGTACCAGCGGTGAAGCCCACCCAGACCTCCAACATCAGTACCCAGCAGCAGTGTGGCCCACGAGGAGGGACGTGAGCAGCGAGGATTTAACTTGCTGTGTGGAGGATATTTCAGAAGTTCCCAGCCTGCTCACTCTGTCCCTGTATCCCCTTTCCCTTGGCATGTTTACAGAATCGTAGAATGGGTTGGGTTGGAAGGGACCTTTAAAGGTCCAGTCCAACCCCTGCCAAGAGCAGGGTCACCTCCAGCTCAATCAGGTTGCTCAGGGAGGTACATTAGGTGGAAGAACCCCATAATACCCAAGGAGGAGTAAATGCTTGGTTGCAGTAGTGTATATGTAGGATCCATCTGCAGAAGGAATGTGAGGGAGTGATGGAAGAAGAGGCTGCCAGCGGGTTTGGGGAGCAGCAGTGCCCGTGGTGCCCTGTCTGTGGGTGGCAGCCCCACGTGAGCCTGGAGCTGAGCCCAGGTGAACCCACACTGCTCTGGCAACAGCCTCTGAGGAGAGTTATTTCCTCTCCCAGGGTACCCAGCAGTGTGTTAGACAGGAGATACTTTGACTACAATCAAAACCAATATAGGAAGGAGTAAAGCTAAAGATCACAGCTGAAATGGTGATTCCTGGGACAGAAAATTCATGTTCAGGATCCTGCCTTGGAGTCAGCCTGGAGAGCTGGGTGGGATGATCACAGATGTAAGGGAGTGGAGCTCGTGGTTGCTTGGCTGAATAGATCCTCAGTAGTTGCCTTAATGTATAAACAAATCAATGTCCAAACGAGTAATGTGCCTCTCTTTGCTTTGGAGTGTCCGGTTTGGTGGGGGTGCGAATTCAGCTGAGCACTCGGGAATTGCAGACACATATCTGTGTGTCCAGGAAGGCAAAAGCATGAGTAGACACTTCTTAAAAAATTAACTCATGGAGGAAAAAGGGGAAGTTAATAGAAAAGGCCATAAATTATAAATGAGGCTTTTCAAAAATTACAAAGGGAGAAAAAGGACATTGGCATCCAGCAGTGTCTGGAATAACAGCCGGGGAGTTCAGCTCTGCAGCAAACCACGGGGATCTTGACAATGTTTGTTGTGTGGGTAGTAGAGGCAGAAAAGGGAAGGCATTTGCTGAAAATACTTCTCCTGTCTATTTAAAAAACGCAGAGGATGTTGTTATATCATAAAGGAAGAAATAGATTGGTTCAATTCCAGTAGATACTTGGAAGGTTGTTCAGCAGCGATTACAAATTCCAGAATAATGTCATTTAGGTCAGCAGGTCCAGTAATTCCCAAGTGGGTGCTTGAAGTGTGCTGGCCACAGGCTGTGCACTGTCACTGCTGACCCTCTGTGGGCGTGGGAAAGTGGAGGAAGTTTCCAGGAGGAAGCAAGCACAGAGCCAGGCAGGGCAGTGCTGGAGGTCCCGTGCGGGGAGCCGGAGCCATCCAGCCTGGCACAGCTCCTGGGCACAGCATGGTCGGGAAAGGGGCCGGAGAATGATGTATCTGGGTTTCTGCACAAGGTTTGGAGAACTGGGCCAGCCAAAATAACTTTCTCTCTTTTGATGAGATTAAATGTAGGGCCAATATAGATAATAAAATTGGTGTAATCACGTGACTGCGTGTTGCATGGCAATTTAATTAAGAAACTGCCAGCACACAAAAAAATCAACACTAAAAGGACTAAAATCCAACCAATGGCTTTCTGAAAAAGAAATTATTACAGACTAAGAGAAACTGCAGTCATTTGGGCTGCCATGGTGGCTCCTTCCTTCCTCTGGCACCTGTGTCTCTGCTGGTGCTTGTCCCCAGTGTGGGGCCCTGGCCTTTGGCTGGAGGTCACAGAGAAGGAGATGCAGGAGAAGAAAACTAAACTGCCCAAAACCATAAAGCTGCCAGCACAGGAGGGAGCAAGGATTGATGAAGGGATATATGGGGAATAGGGAAATGAGATTATGTGCTAGCACAGCCGGAGGGAAGCTGCAGAGATAGTTGATTTGAACCTGATGACAGGAGACAGGAAGAAGGCCCTCACAAGCAAAGTGTTTTAGATTGCTGGATCAGCTTGAATCAATGGCTTAAAGTGGGAGCAGTTCCAGGGCCATGGTGGGTGCTGAGCTCATGCAGCTGGTGAGGGGACTCCTCTCCCTCAGCCCTGGGCAAATGCAGGGAAGGGAAGATCTGTGTGTGTCTGTGTGACCTGGTGACCCCTGGGCTATAAAGCCTCAGCTGGTGGCTTCTGGCCATAGGAAGGTGATGGGTCAGTCCTCCCCAGAGCCACTGGTGCATCCACAGAGGAGGGATGAGAAGCCCCTGCACTGAACAGGGTGACCATAGCTGTGTGTCCCAAGGTGGCCAGGCCACCCCAGCTGCCACTGCTCCCACAGAGACCCCCCTGCTGCTCCAGGCAGAGTGTGCTGCAAAACCCAATTTATGCAAAACCAAATTGCATTTCATAGCACGATTTAGCTCTGCTTTGCCCTTTTGTGTTTTTGGGTTGAATTGATAGAAGTTTGGTGTCTCTGCCACGATACTTCTGTATTAGAGTAGATTTGATAGAGATATAAATGATCCATTTATTTACTTTTACTGATGAGCCTTACAGTAGCAAATGAGCTTGCAATGCAGAACTCTGCAGCAGCTGTGTGAAAACAGACTCTGAGTTCCCTGCATAGTCAGGGCTGATTTTCAAGCCTGCAGTATTAAACCAGACTTGGTGCCTTTAAAAGGTGCTGTTCACACTAGAGGCAGGAAAGTGAAAATGCCTTTGGCATAACATGTTATACAGCTACAAAAGAAATATTCACAGGCACAGAAACACCTTTATTGCACCCAAAATGAGGTTGTGGTGGCTGTTGGAGGTGCCTCCACAAGGCAGTGTGCTCATTCTGCACTGTGGATTTACAGGTGTGGCAAGGTTTTATCTTTCCTAAGGCTTGTGCATGCGGTGAGATGGGTCAAAACAGAAGCTGGAGGTGCCCTAATCCCAGTTTATCCCAGTTTTCTGGCTCCTGTTTGTGGTTCTTCCTTTGGCCTGCCATGTGTCTGGTACTTGCTCTCCTTGTGCCTTGAAGCTGCAGGTTTCCAGCGGGGAGAGGATAACCTGCAGTGCTGTTTGCGAGCAGCACACTAAGAATAATTGCTGTGCTCCTGCCGTGCTCCTGCTGGGGTGTTGGGATGATAAATACACATGTAAATGTAGAAAATGCCAGAGATAAAATGGATGACAAATGGGCTGTGCTTGCTCTGCTCCGCAGAGGGAAGGAGATGCTCACCACGTGAGCTTGGAGGCCAGGGATGATTTTAAGCTCTGCTTTTATGACCGTGTGATAATAAGGTTGCATAAGGAGCTGTGTAGTTTTAAATTATGCCAAACATAAGTAATTTCTTTACCTTGGCTTTCACAAATCTAGACAAATGCGCCAAGAAAGGTGAGAGGTGTTTTACAAAAGGCTGAAGCTTTGCTGTCTTTTATCGCTGACATCTGGGCACCGTTTATGGTCCAGCTGAGTGCCATGGAGCAGATTTGTAAAAATGATTCCTCTTAACATCTTTGCAGCTTACACACACTCAGCTACCCCTCCCAAATTTTTTTACCCTCTAAACTGAGCAGGCTGTGGCTGTTGGCGCGTGGGCATCGTGACGTTCTGGATGAAGTCAACCGAGGGAAGAGCCTCGTGACTCTGGGGAGGATGACTCGAGGGAGGCTGACTGCTCTGCGGGGTGTCAATGCTCAGGGAAGAAATTCAAGTGAAAAACTGTGGCCACATTGCCTTTACAGTATGTTTGACTGGCCCTGTGTGGTGCTAAGCATCACTTCAGGCAGGAAGTTGGGACTGCAGCCAAGCACCAGGAGTGGCGTTGCACCTCTGTCCTGTGCATTTCAAACATTTATTTTGTCATTTTCTAATTACGCAATCGCTGTCTGTGTTGCTCATCTGAGAGCTGGAGCTTTGGGGTTTCATGCACTTCTCTCTCACCATGGAAGGTCACATTTGCTAAATGCAGCAGGAAGACAAGCTGGGGACAGATATTTGACATTATTTATCTTGACTGATTTGCTCTGTGGAAAAAATTATTGCATAGTCACATTTCTGCATGCAAATACAAATATAGTTCCCTTCAAATTTAGCTCCAAGTTTATACCACAGGAAAAAGAATGTTCCAGAACATGCTAATGATAATTTAATATTTTTAAATTGAGTTCTGTGATCTGAAATTATAAAATTACAGGGCTGTTGTTCTGTGGGGCAGTTGGAAAGGGTGATTCAAAGGAAACATTTGCATGGTAACAGCTCCCCATGTGTCTGCTGCCCGCCTGCTGGGTGCAGGAATTTTGTGTCTGCAGACTTTCCCCCCCTGCATCTGGTGGAAGACAAGACCTAATGTAAGCCAAGGTTTTGAAGGTTTTTGTCTGTGCTCCTGCTGTAGAAGCTTTAGAATCTTCCTTTAAGTCTTGCAAGTCCCAAGGATTTGCTTTGGCTGCTGCTGCTGAGGTCACCAGGGGATCTCCTGTCTCTTCTAACCCTCACCTGCCAGTGAGCTCTAGCTGTGCCCCAAAGGAATGTGAAACCTGCTCATGTCTCCCTCATGGGAGATTTTTTACCCTTCTTAGGTTTTATCATTCTAGAAGCACAGGAGCTGTGGATTTGGTTTGTGTGTGTGCCGCTGACACCTCAGGATGCTGTTATATCTCTGGCTGGAGCTCAGTAACCCCCATCTTTCAATCTGCCCCACCATGGAAATGGTCTAATAACAAATGTTGTCCTTCCCTTGCTGTGTCTTGGAGAGCCTGCAGGCAGCAGGACTTGGAGAGGGGCCAGGGTGGACCATTTCTTCTGTTCATGGCAGGTTTCCTCCCACAGCTCATTTCAGCTGAGTGCAGAGGTCTGAAAATTCTGAGAAGTGCAAATGCTTCTCACCTGGATCCTTCCCCTTTTCTCCTCCAGTGGTGGATATGCATGTCAAGGGGATGTGAAATCTGACTGTGGGTTGGTGTAGTGAGCAACTGAGCCTCTTGCTCTTTGTAACTTCAGCTCTCCTTCTTTTCTTTTTGCCTGCAGAGTCGGAAGCATGCCAGCAAGGTCCGCCTGTACTACATGCTTCACCCCATCGATGGAGGCTGCCCGGCAAAAAAGCTCCGGTCAGAAAATGTGGGTATAATCCAAATCCCTGTTTATACAGCTGCTTTGTGAATCATTGACTCTGGGCTACAACATTCTGTCTCTTACAGTCACAGATGATCAGATGCCCAGAGGTAACATTTAGATTAGCTGAAATGCAAAGTAACTGGAAATAATTTTCAATAAACTACACAAGAATTATTATGTGCATCAGCAACAGTAATTGCGTTTTTAGTTATTTGAATGTTCTTTCATAGGAAAAATATGCTGATATGAAATACCCAGGGTGTGCTCCATTCCTGTGCAATGGCTGGGTCTGCTGGTGAGCAGCTGGGACAGGTGAAAGGAGAATTGCCCATGGGAAGCTCCTGCCTCCAGGCATGGGGTGAGGGCCACTCTGGGGTGCTGCTGGCAGTGGAGCAGCACTGGGGTCACCTCCAGACCCCTTCACCCAACCCACAGTGTGTGACACCACTCTGAAGGGTGAGGGTCACTGGGCAGATGGGAGGACTCACACCTGGGCAGTGTCTGGGGAGCAGTGTGGGGTGGCAGTGGTGGGTTTGGAGCTGTCTGTGTGCACCTGGCACATAGTGCCACGTACAGAGCTGCTCTAGGTACATGTGCCATGCAGTGCCCTCCAGCCTGCAGGAGATCAGGGGATGCCAGTGGTGCCACCACAACGTCATGGCTGAAAACCCCTGCGGTGAGCAAGAGGTCCCCAAGAGCAGTGTCACCTCCCCAGGGCTCTGTGGACTTGTTCTGGGATTTGATTTGCTTTATCCAAAGGCTCCTCACCCCTGTTTGCTCTCAGCCTGCCAGTTAAAAGATTGGCTATTGGTTTTCTCAGCTGTGTTCAGATAAACAGTTGAAGATAAGGAATTGAACCAGGTCACAGCCGTTTGTCAGGCAGCAGATAGAAGGAGGCTGAATTTTTAAGAGGTGTCTTTATGGGGAATTATTCATTCGGCTCCTTCCTGCATTCTGGGGCTGTATCAGAGTGCAGAGAGGTTCCCTGCACACAGCATCCAAAGCAGTTCAGTGTGACTGGGGCTGAGTGCTATTGATATTCAGTGTGATAGCTTGTAATGAAAGGGAGAAGCATGCAAGTTTTGCCCAAATTTCAGGAATCTGAAAGCTCATTTACCTAGTAATTAAAACACTAGCGAACTTTTCTGTTGCACACAGGCCAATTGCAGATGCAATCTGCCCCTCCACAGCAGGATGCTGCAGTGATTTTATTGAGTTATTATTGACAGTGTGGGCAGTGCAATGCACAGGTGAATGCAGACAGGGAACAGGGTCCTCTAAGGAGTCTGATAATGTCTAACAAGGAACCACGTATTGCATGTGCCCCTCAGCATGGGATATGGAGGACAGGGAACCAATCAGACCTCAAATAAGGCAAAGTTGAACTATTTCCCACTGCTTTTGTGAAAGGCAATGTGGAGCAGGAATGTAATTCTGTGTTTGCTGATGCTTTTTGCCAAGGGCAGCCCTAGTGGGGGTGGATTAACGCGTCCTCATGTTCTAGGTGAATGCTAGGCTAGGCCAGACCTAAATTCTAAAATTATTTGTGTTATAAAAATATAGCAGGGAAAATCTGCCAACATTTCCAGCTCAAAGTAAGCCTGTTGCTGATCAGATATTATACAAGCCTTTTCATTTAGAGAGAACAGAACTATTTAGGACATCTCTAATGCTGCACAATAGCATCCCTACCATGTACACATGCAGTGCAGTGCCCTGTAGCAGTCACTCAGGACATGGCACAGTGACTTTAATGAGTATTAGAAACAATTTGGGAAAACCAGTTAAACTTGTGTAGAAGCATCTGCAGCTAAAAAGGGAATATTAGCCTTTTTTTCATCAAAACTGTTACATGGCTGTATGCCATTGGGTTTATGTTCTGCTGACCACAGAACACCTTGTCCTTCTGCCAGGTGGCAGCAGCAGGGAGAGGTGGCTGCAGTTGTGGATGCTCAGTGCAATGGGATTGGAAACAGCATTTGCTTTCTGACCTTCTGTGAGGCAAAGGGAGGGGTTGGCTGTTGTTTGAAGATTGCAAAAGGACTCCATTTCCAAAACACCCATTAGCCCTTTGGAGTGAGAAGTAAATGTTTTATACAAATAGTCTTCCAATGGATAACAACTTGACTGTTGTGCTCTTCATTATTGGTTTAATTTGGTGTGGAGAGGGTCTCTCAGTACAACTGCAGAGCAAGGGAAGAGTGGGGGTGTCAGTATGGGAAGATGGATGCTTTAACTCCAGGCCAGTGATGTTTGTATTATTATGTATTGTTTGTATTATTATGTATTCAGTTTGTATGAAGCCAGTGGCTTCTGTGCTGCATTGTAGTGAAGGTTTACAAGGAGGAGAAAGCTGCAGAAACAAAATGTAGAAATATTCCTTGGCTAGGTCTGGCAGCACGGGGTTAAGGAGCTGCCAGTGGATTTACAGAAGCTTCACAGAGTTCTTGGTTCCTGTTCACTGTTGCAGCCCCGGGAGCTGGACTGTGGTGAAGGAGGGATGGGTGGGTGCACATGGGTGCAGAACATCCCCAGGGAGCAGCCACCTGCCCAGTGTGGAGCCCTGTGCTCCAGCTGAGGTGACCAACCTGTGGTTTCACCAGCCACAGTCCTGTCAGCGCCGTGTCACTCAGCAGGTGACAAAAGACACCTGGATCAGCTTTCCCCAGCCTCTTTGGTTTCAGGTAAAACAGCCCCTGACAAATGAGAAGGCATAATTACCCTTCAGGGCTGGATCAGCCTGGAACACCTCTGGCTCTGTGCAGGAGTTGGTTTGGAGGAGGAGGGAAGGGATGATGCAGATCTGGGTAAATGCTTAATAACAGCAGAGCCCAAATACCTCGTGCATCCTATTTAAAGCTAATGGCACCTGGGGTATAAACCTGGCTGTTAGGGAGCAGAGGTTTGTCATACATCTGCAGAGGGGCTTGTAGACCAAGAGTCTGGGGACACCCCTCTCCTGCTGGTGGCTGAACTCCTACCCACACACTGAGGTACTCACCCAGAGATTTGGGTGAGCCAGATGAGCTGCACAGTGAACTGTGGGTCAATGTAAATAGGACCCTGAACTCTACAGTGAGGTATTGGAGGGCTCTTTGAGGGGGTTTTAATTTTTTTTTTTTAAATTGCTTTCTCAATCTAGCTGAGAAAGTAGGTTAGAAAGGAAAAAATGTCACTGAAGAGCTGCCCTGGCAGAGGAAGAGACCCTGGTGCATTAATACCGAAGTGTATCAGCTTTTCAAACGAGCTCTGTTGGAGGCTCTTTATATGTTGCCACTGATGATCAATAGATACTGGAAATTTTCTTCTCTGCTCTTAACTTTCAAGTGATTTCCCTTTGAAGACATAAAATATCTTGAGAGAAAGCTATTTAAAAGAAGTGCAAATTACACTCAGAACAGTACTAATCACCTCATGAGATTCCTCCCTAAGGTTTGATTTACAGTTATCAACAACAAAAAAGTGATGAAAATCGCTCGTTTTTCTAAAAGTGCTTTTTTGGGGGAAAAAAATAACCTTCAGTGGTGGGTCAGATGTCCACTCTGTGTTGGGTTCACCCAAGGCTGGTGCTGGATCCTGTGGAGGGACCCGTGTGATTTCAGACAGTCCCTTTGTTTCTCCCACCTGCAGAGAGGGTTTTGCCCCCCATTTGTGTCCCCCCCTAGATGTTTTGGGGTCTCTTAAAAAAGTGCGTCAGGAGAAAGCATCCGTGTCAGATTGCAGGGAAGGCTCTGGGTGTGTGTGACTCCCTCAGCTGGAGAAGAGGAGGCTACATGAGACAGTGACAGGCTGAGCTCCCAGTGCAGACCAGAGTGGAGGTGCTGGGGAGCTGGAGGTGTCCCCAGGCTGGAGGTGTCCCCAGGCTGGACAGGGCTGGGATGAGGCAGGAGCAAGGCTGGGAGAAATGAGAAAGGGAAACCCTTGACAGCCATGGCCTTGGCATAACAACCTTGATTCCTCTCTCCTGTTCTTCTCTCCTCTCTCTGTGACTGCTCAGTGGGCTTATACACCTCTTTTTCTGTGTTTTTGTCTCCACCCAGGGCAGTGATGGTGACTCAGTGGATAAGAACAAATGCTGCACACTATGTAACATGTCCTTTACCTCAGCGGTGGTGGCGGAATCACATTACCAAGGGAAAATCCATGCCAAAAGGTTAAAACTGTTGCTAGGGGAACAACCAGCATTAAAGGCCTCAGGTAGGTCCAGAGGCAGCAGGAGGGGCTGGTGCAGAGTGGGGTGGGCTCACGGGCCAAGGTGCTGGGGTGTGCAGGCAGAAAATGGATGGAACATGGAAAGCTGAGTGGTGGCAGCTGGCAGAAGCAGCTCTTCATTTGTGTTGCTGTCATAACAACCTTTAAAAATTCCTGATGCTCATTATTGTCTGCTTTGTTTATGCAGATTAGGGGTTTATCAGCTGGGACTGGCCCTGCTGCCAGAGCCCTATCTCTGGTTCCACAGTTCCAAAGAGTTTCCTCAGTGGAAGACAATGTCTCCACTGGGTGCAGATAGCCAAGCCTGGCTTTAATTATCAGCAGTTTAATTATCAGCTCAGCTAATACATTTAATAAACCTTTGGTGTTACTGTACAGTACAGAGCATCAACTGCTTTTACTACTAGAGGGAAATCCAGGCTTTAAAAACCCTTGGATTGATTGTCTCTTGATTTTTGCCCAGATGGATTTCATGCTTTCCTCCACAGTGATTCTAGCAATGCAGCCTATTAACTTTCACATTTAAAAAGTCAAATGTTGAAATTGGACATTTTAACCATCTAATTGTTTGCTTAACCATAAAGTCCCCGAAAACTACTCAAAATCTGTGAAAAAAATTTCCTCTGTGGTTGTGGAAGCAGAAAATGTTTGAACAAAGCATTCAACTTTCTCCAGGAAGGATTGCTGAGCTGAGGTCGTGCAGACAGATGTGACCCAGAATTGCTGCCAGTGGCACTTCCTTCAGCACAAAATACAAATGGGAGCTGTGTGTACTGGACCCTGCCTAGCATTTAAATCCTAGATGTGATTAGATAGCTGGGGCTGGCACTCTGTGTGTGTGGTTTTGTTACATTTTTAACTTCACAGACTGCAGATGATGATACAGAGAATATGGTTTGTCCTTTGCCAGGGTGAGCTTTGGATCTGTTGGCCCCTTTGCCCGAGGGAATGTGAGGAATTGTGTTAGGTGGTGGTTTGCTCAGTTTAACTGGCCATGCTGGGGCACCAGTGTGTCCTGTGGGAGGTGAAGGTAAAGCCAACCTGGGGAACCACCCCTGGGTCACCAGGAGGAAAGTTCTCACCTGAGCTCTCATGGCCATTCACACCTCACTGTGTCAGGCTCTTCAGGCTGTTCTCTGCACAGAGAGGGAATTTGGGCTTGGTGTTTATCTGTCCAGGGCTTGAGTCAGAGCTTGAACCCCATCCCTCGTGTGCAGCCTGCCAGCAGCTCCTCCTCTGGCACCAAAGGACCTGCACAAACTCTGGTATTCCTGATAAAGTCTGGGTGAGCTGATGTTCACAGGAGTGCTGCATCTTGGAATAGTGCATGGACTGATTCCCGTGTAAGCTGAAAATTTGGATTCACCCTTCAGCTGCAGGGCCTGGCCAAGGTGGGGCTTGCTAAGAGCTGCAGCCTTGCAATGTGGTTTTTGTTTCACTTTTTAATCATCTGGATCAGCCTCACAAGGCTCTAAGTAATCCATGCTGTGTGCTCTGGAGTAATGGGCTCTTCAGCCAAGCTAATCACTAGGAAGGAGCAACTCAAGGACCCATCAGCTCTTACAGGCACTTGATCTGGAAGATGAAGCTGAGCTCAGGAATAAGTTCATGAGCACCTCCTTGCTCTCCAGGATTCTCAGAAATATGCCCTTTGGACACAGCATTTGTCTGGGCTTCCTACAGTCACCCAGCAATTTTCACTGGATTTTTGTCCCAGTCCTCTCTGGCTGGCAACAGGGAGCATTAAGTGTCTCAGAGAGAACTTCAAAAACTCCACTGCTTGTGACTCCTGAGAGCCAACAAAACAGAGCCCTGAGCGTGCTGGATGCTCCTGGGGAGGATATTTTGCTGCTTGATATTCTGGGGTTTCTGTCTCATCAGTCCTGAAGAAAATCACATCTATTCTTAGACCCCTTACAGCGATCTACGTTCTCCTTCACGGTTACATCCAGATGGAACACAGATGTCCCGTTCTGTGACAGTGCTTTCAGGAGAAGAAGTGGCCCAGCAGTCATGTTTCACACAAAAATGATGCCTCATCGTGACAGCAAAATAGTTGGGATCTTTCCTGTTGCTCTGCTGTACAAGGTTGTAGCTCTCAGAGTCTTTATGTCGCCACTATTGCTGACGGATTCCTCGAGTCATTTCCTACATCCTCTGTCAGCTTGCATCCCATCATCACCGTGAGTAATAAACCAAAGAATTGTGGGGGAAATTGCTGCTGTCTTCATCAAACCAAGTGCAAGGACCTGTGGGCATCATTCCAGGAAAGTAGCAATGGCCCTGGCTTTGGGACATCAAAAGGACTGAGTAAATTTGCTTTTTGGTTTGGTTGCAAGGATCTGTCCAGCAGCAGCTGGAGTCTTTGTCTTAGATTTCTGGGATTTCTTCTGAAGAAAGCTGAGTTTCTCAGTGCCCCCTTGTTGTGGCTCATTTACTTTCTCGTCCTCATGCTGAGTTTCTGGAGTGTGCCTGTGGAAAAAGTTGGGTGCCATTTAAATCCAGCTTGGAATAAAAAGCTTTGGATGTGAGAAAGAAGTCAAACATTAGTTCATTGCCAGAGTGCTAAAGTGTTTCTAACTTTGTATTTTGCCTCTTGCAGCAAAGTAAGACTTTCTCACTTCCCTCCCACAGCGAAAGGGAACGTAAGGCAGACTGTTATGAGCTATTTAGCATTTTGAAATACTTGAAATAGTCAAACTCACAGCTTTTATGTTTGTGTTTTAGATGGAGAAACATTTTTAACTTTTGACGTTTTATGAGTGTTTATTATTAATTTTCATGTCGCTGCTCAGGGAATGATGGCATTTGCTGTTCTGTAGCAGTTATGTTGTGTATATCAAAATGATGAATTCACATTTGTGGAGAAGTGAACTTTCATCTATTTCTCTTTGGGAAAATTTGGTAGATTTGGGATGTTTTCATTAATTGCCAGGCTGGGCTCAGCATACCTTAGAACTGGTGTGTGTTGTCAGTGGGACCTGAGGAATGTGACTTTAAAGCAAATATTTTGTACTGTGAGTGTTCAGAGGAAATCCTTGCCCGTGGCAGCCCCCATGTGATGCAGGCTGGGGGTCTCTGCTATGGAGCTCACAATCTCATGGGAACCAGGTGTGGATGTGGGCTTGGAGCAGGGCTGGGGTGGCCATGGGGGCCTCTGGTGCCATCCCCTGCAGCAGGAGTGCCAGTCCCCCCAGCACCCTCCCTCCTGCATGGCATTTAGGGGAGCAGAAGCCACCAGCCTCAGGCAGAGGGGCTCAGAGGTGCAGGCACGGGGCTGCTGGGCTGGCTGGTGGCTGAGAGCAGAGATGCTTCTGTCAGGTCTCCTTAGTGAGCAGGAGATGTAACTCCTGTGGACATCACCAGCTCCGTGAGCTTCAGCCTCCCTGGTCCCCCTCGGGCAGCAGTGTGCAGAGAAACAAGGAGAAAGCTGCCCAAAAGATTGGGTAGATTTAACTTTATAGCCTGGGGCTTGTGGAACAGCAAGTCAGATCTGTCACAGAGTTCCTGGGCTGCCGAAATTGCTGGTTGTTTATAATGCTCCAAACATCTCTGCAGCTCGGTCTGGTTCCCTGGCCTCAGCCCTGTCCAGGGGTGCTGCAGAGGGCTGGGCCCCCCTGGCATTGCCAGGGCTGTCCAAGTGGCATCACTGGGCTCTGAGCTCTCCCCTTCCTGCAGGGAGGCTCCTTGGGGAGTGCTGGAACACGTTGGCAAGAAGCAAGAAGCTGTGCTTGCTTTTCATGAGTCAAGCACGTGCAAAGTCAGTGTAATCCCAGTTTGAACAGGCAGTACTGCAATTCCTTAATTTTCTTCCTAATGACTGTGCTGGCCACTGGCTTTGCTCTTTGCTCACACTGGCAGTTCTGCTGCATGCACTAAGTCTCTCCTGCTGGAACCATAGAAAAGACTTTTTCTAGGAGCAAAATCCAGCCAGACCCTGCCTGACCCTGCCTGGAGCAGCTCTTCAGAGGCAGCGTCATCATTGCTGGAACTCTGATACCTTGGCAGTCATCATCAAAAACAATAGAAGGTTATAAACCCCTGGAAATTGATAAGGTTGTAAGTAATGTTATATGTAAGATAGAATTTCCTTGAAGGGTGTCCCTTACTGAACAGGTCAGCAGAAGATTTATAACAATATTAACTTTCTCAAGCCATGGAGTCAATCACAGTGGGCTCCAGGCACAATTATATTTCTAAATATATCCCCGTGTTGCTGTTCCTGGTGTCAGACACTGAGGTGGGTTTGGCATTTGCTGCCCTTGTGCTCATCAGGGCTCAGCTGGATCATCTCCTGATCAAAGACAGCCACCACACACCTCTTGCCACCTCCAAATGTGTCTATTCCAGTACCATGGGGAGAGCAGCTTGTTAATTATTTAGAGAGCAGACATTTCATCTGGAAAAGAAAAGAAAAGGAAAGCCACATAAAAGGGAATTTTTGAATGAGGTGTGATAATTAACTGCTAGTGATTGTATATTTTTGTATTCCAGTGTTACTTGAACTTTATTTTACTTCAAACTCTTTTTTGCATGGGTTTGTGACTTGTATTGTACAAAGTTGGGAAACTCTGTTGAACAAAGTGCATTCCATTATATAAAGACTAATCCCTCACTTTTTTTTTGGAATGATTTGGGGGTCATGTTTGTGTTTGTGGATGAGCTTTTGATGAATCTGAATGAAAATAGATTTAAATAAAGGTCGTGTGTTGCTGGTACCTGACAATTCATTATGTGAAGATCTTTGAAGGATGGGACTGACTATTGAGTATTTTTTTCATCTGTGATAGTTTGCAGAGACTATGGCTTTTCTGTTCTTTCTGAGACCAAATAAATTGAAAAATAAGAATCCTGAGATAATGATAAATATGTCTCTCTATCCTGAGAAGGAGATGGCTCTGCCTGGTGTATTTATTCTCCACTGACGATTTTTCCTGGGAGTAGCAATTCAAGCAGGATAAGTTTAGCAAATTCAGTCAGAACAGCGATAAAATGTGTAACTGCACCGAGATCATCCTCCTTCCCCAGTTAGTGAAATGCAGAAAGCTGAGGAACAGTCCTGGGCTGTCCTTTCGTGATGCTTTTTTTAATGAGAAATGGTAGCTTTCCAAGCAGCACCATCCAAAATATCCACTGGGACCCTGTAACTGCAGCTAATTATTCCCTGTGTCTAATGTGGGATCTGCCTCAGGGTCTGGCGTCCCTCAGGCAGCACGAGCCGAGGAAAGCTCATGTGTGAACGTTCCCTTTTGCAGAAGCTGCCCTGGGCTCGCTGAAGGCGCCGCACCCGGACGGCCCCGCGGCGGTGCCGCCGCCGCCGCAGCGCCGCGACTCGGACCGGTACTGCCAGCTGTGCGCAGCCTGGTTCAACAACCCCCTGATGGCACAGCAGCACTACGACGGCAAAAAGCACAAGAAAAACGCGGCCAGGGCCGACCTCCTGGAGCAGCTGGGGAAGACCCTGGACCTGGGGGAGCTGCGAGGTGAGAGAGAGGGGGATCTGCTCCCTGTGGGATGCAGCGAGCCTTGGTCACTGCAGTGACCAGTGCTGCAGGCAGCCTGAGGTGCTGGTACTGCTTCACGAGGTTCCCAGTTCTGGAAAAAAATTCGCTGCTCTGAAACATCAGCCTGCAGCTTTAGCAGCATCCTGTCAGAATAGTTTCTTAGCTTTCTCTTTTGCCTCCTCCTAAAACACATTAGTGCACACCTGTCCTCGAGCAAGTGTGTCCTGTCCCTGGGAGAGGAGAGCACATGGCAGTTCAGCCCCATGCAGAAGTGCAGACAGGAGGATGTTGCTGAAGGCAGAGCACTCCCTACATCTCCCTGATGGAGAGTGGGACAACTGTCTTCTGTGATTTAATTAGTGTGTGTAAAATGCTATGATGGCCCTGGGTCAGCAGCAGCGATAGGAGCTGAGCATTTGCCACAGGGATGATAAACCCAAGTTTTTTGTGTTCCTGCTGAGGGGAGAGCAGGTTTTCTTCACCTGTCTGTCAGTCCATCCATGGTGGCCCCACAGGGAGGGGCTCTGGCTCCTTCAGGGTCCCTGTGGGACCTGTGCCCTGGGCTTGCACCCCTCTGTGAGCCACCTCAAGCAGAGCAGAGCCACAGCCAGGCCAGGAGTCTCAGCAACCCAGCAACTCCTGGCCTTCCTGAGCTTGAGAGGTTCAGTTTGTGTCAGCTGAGATGTGTCCAGGACTGAATCTTGACAAGAACCTGTTTACTCTGAGGTGTAAGCACGGGAGAGGCTCGAGCCTTTTGTCTCCACATTGTGGGTTATGGTCCCATTTACACACAGGGACCTGACTGAGGCAGCTGAGGAAGAAGAAGGACAAGTTTGATTCTGAATTATTATGGGAGAGCTTTAGTTTGCCAGTGAGGCTTTGCAATAATGTTCTGATACACCTGGCGTTTTCTTCCTTGCTAAATGAAATAATTTTTCTTTAGATACTAATGACTATACAGTATATTGAGCATTTCTTGATCTCCCATAAACCTTGTAATGGTTATCTTGATCCTCCTGTGCTACCTAGTGTGACTCACAGTGCCATCAATGATTCATGTTGGCTGAGTCACTGCCCGCTGCTGGAAATACATGGGAATTAAACCCGGGGCAATAACATGGAAGTGCTCAGTTCTTTGAACTATGCCAAGCTCAGGAGTGGCTGAGGATGTCATTAACTGTAAATAAATCAATTGGAAAGTGTTTTATTCATTTAGCTCCTGGAAGAGTTGAAATTGGAGGCCTTCACAGCCTCATCAGCTGCTGGTTTTTACCTTCCTGGTGGTGCTGTGCATGGTTGGGGTTTGCACTGGATCCAGTGTGGTCCTCCCAGTGTCTGTGGATGACAGGGATGCCACGGGGGCTGTCCCTGAGCCTGCCAAGCTGGGAAAGCATTTTCAGTTTTTCTAACTAAGTTGTGAGCATCTGTCCATCTGTGTCCATCTAGAGATGCTCTCCTGGATGCATTTAGCTGCAGGATTAGAGCAGATTTTTACAGGTGGGGAAAGCAGTGGCCAACACAGAATGATTTCTAGCTTGTGCCTGAGCAAACAGCCTCACCTTGGCAGGTAATGTCATGTCTGCCTGCAGGGTAACAGTGGCATCAGGACATGGCTGTGGTGGGGACAACATCAAACACTCTCCCTGCTCCACACTGTCTTTGCTGCCTCAGTTTTCTCTGGATTGCAAAGTCACCTCCTTTCTCTGCATCCCTGGTGGCTTCTCCCATCACAGCTTAAATATTAATTCTATTTTGACTAGTGTGGGAGATGAACATTTGATGCATTGTGTGAGCCTGGAATAGGCAGTGTCAGTTGAAGTACAACATTTCAGCAGCCTTTGATGTTTTGATAATGGCTGTAATAAAATATTTATTGATAAATATGAATGTATATTTGGAAAAATAAGAATAGAGTTATATTTTTGGACAATTGATATTTATAGGAAACAAAAACATTGATTCTTCTCACCAAGTGCTCATCCCGAAATTTTGAAGTCTTATTTTCTTCTCAGAAATAAGAATGAGGAGGGGAAAAACAAAAAAGAAGAAATGAGCATTGTTTCTGCAATCTGTGTTGAGTTAAAGCTGCAGCTCAGGACACACAGATCCCTTTTTCCTGGCCAATAGAGTGCAGTGCCCAGCCCACTGTCAGAGCAGTTCTGTGTGGCTTTCCAGCTGTGGCAGAGCTGCTTTGGTCACCCCACTCTGTGGCTGACCTGCAATCCCTGCTGCTCCTGTTGGGCAGGGATGTATGGAAACATACCCTGAAAGAGGAAAAAATTGGGAATTTTCTTCCTGCAGAGCTGCCTCCCCTGGCTGGCAGATCATAGGAAGGCAAAACCTGGTGGGTACCAATCCCCAAATTCCAGGCTCTGCTCTGACAACTGTGCCTGTTCAGCAGCATGGGGTGGCCTCAGCTCGGCTGGAGGTGGCCAGGTGGCTCCATCTGACAGCTCTCACCCTCCCCAGCCTGTACCAGGCACAGTGAGGAGTGTCAGCTGTCCTCCAAGTCACATCTCAGCAGTTTTAGTTCATGTCTGGTGTCCCCTGTGGCTCTCCAGCTCCCTCTCCCAGGCAGGTGGTTGGTAATGGGCTCTGCCTGGTGCTGCAGCTGAGCCAAACCCTTCAACAGGTGCAGAATCTGTAAAATAAAGCACAGCAGCCACTGCAGTACAGATGGACAAGGGCATGGAGATGATGTCACTTGGAGCCTTTGTGTTCTCAGGTATCAGGCAAAGAGCTGTGTTTCCTTTTTCATCTCAGCTCATAATTTCTTTGTATGCCTTATAAATACTTCTCATTCTGTGCTGTCACTTGTGGTTAGTAAGAAGCAGTTTAACAAGAACTCCCCTGGAATGGGTTTTAATGCATTTTATGCAGGATGACATTAATAACTTGACTTGTTAATATTTTATTTAATGGGGATAGGAGGACATTCAATTTTACATGAATGCATGTCATGCTGCAGGGGAGGCAATGCTGATGTGTCTTGAGGATGCAGAAGGGGATGAGAATACAGACAGAGCCCAGCAGCTGCCAGTATGGACTGCTCAGGCTGGGACCCCCTTCCTGTCACAGATGTCCTGTGGAGCTGAGCTCAGCCCCAGCACACTGGTTGGGGAGTTTTAGGAAACCAGTTTCAGCCAAATAGCAGCTTTGATGAGCTCCAATGAGGTCAAATTCTGGTAATTTTTATATCCTGGAATTGATTATTGCCTGGGGTCTCATCCTGCTGTTCATTTGAGGCCAGTTTTCTCTCTCCATCTCCATCCCAGTCTGTGGCTGCATGTTCTAGCCTGTGCTAAGAGCTGCACCAGGGAACAGCACTGAGTTCCCTACACAGAACACAGGGAGGGGGAACAGGGTTCCCTCTGGTTCATCACTGTGAGTAGCCTTGACATGCTGAGGGAGAAAATCATCATCCCCAGTTAGGAGCTGCATTTGCTGAAGGCGTTTCCACCTACACCAGTAATTAAGATTCACTGAGGCTGCTGTTAACTTGCTGCTAAATTGGCTGAGCAGCAGAACCTTATTACCTTAAATTAAAGTATTATACCTGTTTCTTAGTTCCCCAATCTTGCTCTGCCATGTGGAGATGCTGGTGAGGTCCAAGTTCTCATTCTGCACCATGCCAGCCACACACTGCCCTTCCCATTCCTTCACCTGCATTCTGGTGGACTCATGTGGCTTCTGATGCCTCTTGGTTTAATAAAGGAAACAGGAGCTGCCAGCAATGAACAAAGGGTGTGACTGTAAAACCATCACTGCTCCATCAAGAATAAATTCTGTAAGGAGAAAACCTAAATGCACATTTGCAAATTGATTTTTGTTCTGGGTCACATCGTGACATAGAAATACAGAAACTACTTAAATACCTCTGCAGTTGCTGGGTTGTTGTTTTCAAGCACTCATCTGAATAATTTTGAAATATTATTTAAAGATGATTTTCATATTGTGCCAGATTCCTGGGTGAGAGATATTATGAAGTGTTTGAGAAAAGTGAGGCTGTTGTTGTAGCTGGTGTCAAGACAAGGGATGTTTTGAGAGCCTGTAGGTCCAGCTGGGAAGGAGTCAGTGTGTTTATTACCTGTGCAGTTAATTATGGTGAGCATGGACTGATCAAATTTGAGAATTAAACACGTTATTTGTTGTAAAGGAGTTGTTCTAACAATTTTGGCAAAGAAATAATACTGTAGAAAGCCAGAAGAGATTGTTACAAGGAACATCAGAACTGTTCCTAAGGAGCACAGCAGTCCCTGCTAGGAATCCTGTGGTTTTAAGCACAGCCCTTAGTTCTGCTGGAGAAATCTGTACTGTAGCCTAGAGACCACCCAAAAGGTGAAAGAGCTCCTGATTTGCCTTTGGGGCTGCCTGTGCCCCTGCAGTCTGCCAGCCTTGACCTTCAGCCAGAGGCTGCCCAGTGTGGGCTGTCAGAGACCAGCATCTGTGCTTGGCTGCTTCACTCGGGTGGATAAATCAGAGTGGATCCCTCTGGGGAAAAAAGAGTTCCTAAGTGATCTGGCTGCTGAATTTACTAACAGGGAATTGCTCTGAATTGTGATCACTACCAAAAACCAGAGGGATAAATGGTGCCTTGAGTGCTTGTTAGTGTGAGCACAGTGATGATGCCCTGAGGAGGGCACAGGGGAGATGCACCACACTCTCAGGAGGGATTAGCCTTTGAACCTGGCTTTCTTCTGCTCAGATCTAAAAATATTCCTTTAGGTTTCTCTAATGCTTGGATACCCTGGCCTGGAAAAATAAATAGGTGGGTCACTGTAAAGAGAAATGTCTTTACAGTGTAAAGACATTTACATTTTTCAAATTTTTACATTTTACAAACGTAAAACTGGAAATGAAATGCGGGGTCCAAGTACCTTCTAATTAACTAGAAGTTTGCTTGGAGCATAGATTACTGCTTTTTTTTTTCTATTTCTCCTCCTTTCTTCAGTAATTTTCAGTTATTTGTACTTTTTAGCTGCCGTTTTGACTGTGAATAGTCCACAGCCCAGGCACAGGAGCGTTTCCCCTGGTGCAGCCCCGTGCTGCCCTCGCTGTGCAGCATGGCTGGAGCCAGGGGTTCATTAATTCTGGGTTTTCTTCACAGGCCTGAAGCGCAGCTACACCTGCAACACCTGCAACGTCACCCTGAACTCCATAGAGCAGTACCACGCACACCTGAAGGGCTCCAAACACCAGACCAAGTGAGTGTCCCAGTGATCTCCCAGTGTGTCTGCCAAGGTGGAACGGTCTGTGACAGTGCCTGGCACTCCCTGGCAGCTGAGGAGCCCTGGGGCTGTGCTCTGGGTGCTGTGGAAACAGAGGCACCTCCAGGTTGAGAATGCAGGGCTGAACCCACATGGGCTTGCTGGAGTCCCACTGACTCGTGGATAATGATACTGAATTTGAAGCTTTTTTCATATGTGAAACCTCAGAAGAGACACTATGAGCCTAAGGGGATGAGGTGTTTCCCAGTGAAACAGTTTTTGCTGTGATTTGGAGTAATTATGTGTTACCCAGCTATGAGAACTGGGAGGAGTTGGCTCTGTCAATTACTACAAATTATTAAAATGAAGTGATGGAGATAGATAATACCAGAGACTAGATTAATGAATTAATTGCTCTTAATGCACTTGAATGTGAGCTTTGGGAACCATTTCAGGCTGAATCACTTGGAACTGCCCAGATTAGGAGTGGAATATAAAGAGATGTACCTGGAGTGCTTCAGGTAGCTTTGAGGGTAGTCTGAAAAGTGAGCAGGATGAGCAGAACTAGCAATGACTACTAATAGCTCACTGTGCTTGAGCCAGTAAAGGATAAACCCAGCCCTTCCAGCTGAAGTCAGACTGTCACAGGTCCCTGGTATTATTCATTTTAGCTCTATTTAATTCTGTTTATTCAGGGAGCATTTGAATGTGTTCCAAATGCAGTGATCCAGCACTCCTGCCAGTGCAGGTGTGTTGTGGAGGAGTGGGCTGGGGCCAAGTGAGGGGACCAACCGTGGCTTTGGGCAAGCTGTGACCTTCACTGCCTGCATCTCCTGCTCTCCAGCAAATCTCCCTGACAGGGGATCCCTGCCAGCCACGTTATGTGGGAACAGTTGGGATGGGGTTGGGATCTGTACCCAGTGCAACAAATTCCCACTGCTGGGAAACAGAGCTGAGAGCTCTTCCTCTTGGAAACCTGGAATGACAGCATCTGTGCTGTGCTGTCCTGGCCCAGAGCTGTAATTTATCCTTCCCTTGCCAGTCCTTCTAAGTCTGTGTGATTACTGCTGTGGTTGCTGTTGGTGTTATTGTAAAGGATAAAGGAATCTATCTCAAACCAGAGCAGCTTCATGGATGGGAGACAGAGATGTGCAGAAAGATGTGTCACCAATTCCCCACACCAGAAGGGTGCCTGGTCCTCTGGGTTATCCCCACACCTTCTGCTCTGTTGTGCAATCTCCTGCAATTAGTAGAGATTAAGAAATCTAAATTTCTGGTGCTGTGAATGAACACCTTGGGAAGTTATTGGTGCTTTGACTGTGGTAGGAGTGATGGATGACATGCGTGCCCTGGGCTCAGCCTGTTCTCAGTGCAAAGGAATGTGCTGGGCAGCACAAACAACAGATTTTGGCAGGGCTACATCTGTGTCTCTCTAGCTTTTCCAAGCAATTACCTCTTCTATACAAAGAAAGGGATTTTGGAAATGCAGACCTGGTCCTGTGCCGAGTTTCCACAGCCGTGAGGTCCCCCTGGGTCACTGCAGCACCACAGCTCCCAGGGGTGCCCTGTGCTGGGGACAGGTGAGGATTGTCCCCTGTTCCTTCCTCAGCCAGTGTTCCCCCACTGGTTTCTGCTGTTCTCATTATTGTTGGTTAATGTCAAGGCTGTCCTCTGCCTCGTAACTCAGGCTGAAGCCACTGGGCTGCAGTTGCCAAGGCAACAAAACATTTTATGGAGCTGTCATACTTCATATAGTTAAAGACTAAACAAACCTGAAGAAAGGGGCAGTTTGTGAAGGACAGGGTTGAAGGGATACAGGGATTTTGCTCTGGGACAAGGAGCAAAACAGGGAACAGTGATTGCAGGATGGAAGCTAATACCACCCAAAAGATACCAGGCAGATGAATTTCCTGGAAAGCTGCTTCAGGAGTTCAGGAGGGAGGAACTTCCATGAGGAATGAGCTGTGCTGTGGTTATTTATTGCTGTTCTCGAGAGCTCTGCAGAGAGCAGCATGCTGAGACCCCCAGTTAGAGCTGCCTTAAATAAACCACCATACACACCACGAGCTTGCTGCTGTGTTGACCAAGGCCCTGGCACTGCCCTGTGGAGGGGTGGGCATCCTAGGGCTCCCTGGGCAGCACAAAATTCAAATCTGGTACCCTGCAGCTGAGCTGCTCTTCCTGGAGTGGTCGGGCCAGGAGAGATGAACCATTCATGGGAACTTCAGGGTCTACTCCAAGTGCTTCTCACTGCATTTGTCTGACCAAAAGAGGGGGGAAATAGGGCTTGGGAAGGAAGCTGGAAGTATCTTGGCTGGTATTTTGGTGCTGAATAAAAGATGCAGGAAGAGGGAGCTAATACTGAGCTGGTGCTTATCCCTCCAGCCCATGCATATGCAAAGCATTTATATCTGCCAGCTCCATTTTTTTTTTCTCCAGGGTGCAGGTACTTGAGCTTAATTTGAAAATTAAGGTGAAATGCCACATTGATGTGTGGGGAGTGCAGGGCTCAGCTCAGGCTCTGGTGGGGGATGCTGCTGGCTGTGGGCACGTGCTGGCACAGAACAAATTTTGGAATGTGGACTCTGGAACATCTGCAGCAGGGAGGAGCACTAAACCTTTAATTAGGGATTTATGAACTGTGTAGAGATGATTGAGTCATTGTTTGACTTGCTTTCCAGAAATAGATGGGGTTTGTTTTAATCTCCTCTCTCCTTCTCTCCTCTCCCCATGGAGCACAGAGGAGCAGTGCTGGGCAGGGTGCCAGGCAGGGGCCAGTGCCCACTTTGGCTGAGCCATGGTGGGCACCAACAGCCCCTTCCTGTGGGGACCAGCAGCAGCCAAATCCCAGTTGTGAATGTCACTCCTGAGAGACTGAGAGGGAGACACACTCCAGCCTGGTTCCCCCATGGGCTGGCAGAAACCAAACCTCCCTCTTTCCTGCTTTATGTGAAGATGAAACTGTGAAGATGAAAAATCACTGCTCAAAGTGTTTTACAACAAACAACAGGGATTATAGTCCCAGATAGTTGTGAAAGGAGACAGAGGATATTCAGTGTCTGGGGTCAAAACCAGAATGTTATCCTGGGGCTTGGCAAAAAGCACTTCCTAGGAAGGGGTTGGGAACAGGCTGGGTCATCACCACAGCCTGGAGAAAATAGCTGCCTTTAGGGAGGATACTCCAGAGGGCCTGGATTGGGTGTGAGGCACCTCCTCTGGGCATGTGGGTGGAAGGAGCAGAGGAAAAAAAGCCCTCAAAGTTCTTAGTTCTGTTTATTATTAATGCTGTAGTTGTTGTTTGTTTGTTGTTTTGTCATATATACTAGTAAAGAACTGTTATTCCTATCCCCATACCTCTGTCTGAAAGCCCCTTTAATCTTCTAAATTAGAATAACTTAGAGGGAAGAGATTCAAATTCTCCATCTCTAAAGAAGTCCTGCCCCCTTCCTAGCAGATCCCTGCCTTTCAAACCAAGACAGGAGGATACTCCAGAGGGCCTGGATTGGGTGGGAGGCACCTTCTCTGGTGGAAGGAGGAGCAGAGGAGCTTTTTGCAGAGCAGAGAGCCCAGACTGGGGGTAGGAGTCACCCCTGGGCCAGCTGTGGGTCTGTCACACGTTGCAATAAATGCACTGGAGAGTGAGTGCTGAGAGCTGTGCTCAGGCTGTCAGCCACCAAAGCCTGGGATCCAGCCCTCAGAATTTAGAGTCTGACTGTGTGGGGATAACAATTCCCACTTCCATAAAGAAGAATTTTGTCTTCTCGCCTTCATTTCGTCTCTTTGATCAGCCAGACCTCTTTGCCACATCTAGAGCTCACAAATGTATTCCGGGGTTTTATAATCACTCATTTACACTTTCATAGATGCTAATACATGTAAGGGTTTCCCTTTCAGACTCAGGCTTCCTGCTTAATTTCAGGATTTTTGCAGAGAGGGGACCCAATCCTGCAGCCATCATTGAGGTAAAACCAATTCAGTGGTCAAAATTAATTCTGAGGGGTTAAGAATGGTCATGTTTAGTAGGGGAGGTGGCTCTGCAGCCCTTCCTGCACAACTCTTAGCCTTGACTTTGGGCTGTGCCCTGTGGAAGCCCAGATGTTGATGTCCTGCTGAGGAGCAGAGACAGCAGGCTTGGGCCTGGGTGGACTCTTTCCTCTTTTCTTTTCTTTTCTTTTCTTTTTTTATTTTCAGGCTGAGAACACAGATGTCTAGTTGGAACAGGCTATTTATCAACATAAGCTGCTTGGCTATTCAGGAATGAGCTAATCAAAATATTGTTAATATCATGCCTGGAGAAATGTCACCCTTTCCCATGGTTTCATTTACATCACTTTTCCCATCTGTGGAAAAGGTGTGAACAAATATTGACAGCCTGTTGTGGCTGAAGCCTGGCCCAGGGTCTGCATGCCTGGCACAGCCAACCCTTGGGGAGCTCTGGGGCTGCCTGGCCCACTCGAGTCAGATTTTGTGCCAAATGTTGTTTCTGTTTCTCCTGGGTGTTTCCAGCCCTGTCCCTGGTGCCAGAAGGTTGGGCTCCTTCCTCACATCCTCACTCAGAATGAAGGTGTTTTCTGATAGAAGATTTCCAGTAAATTTCTGGAAATTAGAGTAAATGAGGTGTATTGTGCACTTTACACCCAAGCCAAATGATTTTGGTCTACCTTGGTGGCTACAGTAACAGTAACACTTGGTAATAGTGGCATTTCTGTGTGCTTTTTGTAATATATAGTGGCTTATGCAGAAAGAAGCCTTTAGAGCAGTGACAACTCCAGAAGATGAATAGTTACAAAAGGTAGATGGAATTGATAGGCTTTTTAATTTGTCATAGTTTCAGTTCAAGGGAGCCGCTGAATAATTACACTGCCTGTGAGGAAAGAGAATGTAATACTTCCCCTCATTATAGATCTAACTTGTCTCCTTTCCCTTTTAATGGAAGTGAAAATAAAGATATCACTGATATCTTCTGTTTTGATCATAATTTGAAAGCCCCAGACCGGCCCATACAGCTCTGTGTTGTGGTGTTGAGTGTACAGATTAATTATTTTTGTGTAAAACCCAAGCACTGGGTTAATTGCTCAAAGCACAAACCTGAGCTTGCCAACACCATTTGCAATGAGGAATTCCTCACCTTGAGGAATGCCACACATGAGCTGTGCTGGGCCATGGAGGAGGCGAGTTGGGCAGGATTTGTGAGGCTCTTAAATTCAAATTTAGGACCTAAAGAAAGGAGACTTTTCCCAATTTGCTGGGGTGGTTTTCTTTCACAAAATACACCAGGATGGTGCCTGACTTGGGCTCTGTTTCTCTCTGGCAGCCTGAAGAACCAATAGTAGCTCATCAGTGGAGAAGAGGACAAGCACTAATGCTGCTTCTGTGAAGGGGAGCGGGTCAGCAGAAGAGGAGGCTTTCTTGGACAGTGATCCCATGTGGATTCAATAATTAACATGTAACTAACCTTCGCTTTGGACAATTACATGGATTTTTTTTTTTTTAATTTTGTGGTGAGTTAAAATATTTCGATGGATTTTTTTACCCTTTCGAGACAATATTTATTCAGCACAGAGTCTAGAGTATGATAACTATCCTGTAAATACAGCACTTACTCATCAGTCATCTTCAGGGACAGTGGAAACAAACTATTTTACTTTTTCATATTTATTCCTAGATTTCTCCCAAGAGTATAAGATTATTCTACTACATTATCCATGATAGTGATGTAATCAGTCTTCAATCAGAAATAAACACATTCTCTTCACCTTCTCCAGCATGGTTTGTGTCAACACATACAGAGCACCAGCAGTGAATCGTGGGGATTGTGTAATGGATGAGTTTCTTCCTTCCCTCTTTGTCTCTAGAGAAACAAATGGTTCCATGAGTAAAGAACACTGAAAGGAAAATGTGAATTCCTTTTCCTGCTGGTAGGATTCCTGCAGGCTCAAGAGAAGTGTTTGTTTCACTGATTTTGCTGCAAGCCCTGGGCCGGGTGCTGCTGTTCCCTCCGGCTGTCCTGGGAGCTGCAGGAGGCACCAGAGCCTGGCACGGGCTGAGCTGGCCATGCCATGCCATGCCATGCCATGCCATGCCATGCCATGCCATGCCATGCCATGCCATGCCATAAATCCCATCCCATTCTCCCATCCCATTATCCCATCCCATCCCAGGCTGGTACTGCAGGGTACCAGGGACACAGGAGGCAGAGGGGACTGGTACTGCAGGGAGGCAGAGGGGACACAGGAACCCTGCACTGCTGCAGCTCTGCCATGCACCAGCCAGCAGCAGCTCATTCCCTCTGCCTGCTTGGGGAATCTGAGCAGAGAGAAGAGTCAGAGGAGAGACCTTCACTGCTCTGCATCCCAGGGGCTGCCCAGGAGCCCCCTGGGCTGGATCTGAGCCTCCAGGGCTGTGGAGGGACAGGTTGGGTGTGCTGCAGCATCACCCCCTCCACTCTGTGGGGACACTCAGAGCCACTGCAGAAGCTGTGTGTGATTAATTTGTGCTCTTGCATCGATGCCTTTCATGTGTGGAGGAGAATGGGTTTTTCACAGATGAGTAAACATCTCCTTGGGTTTCATAGCTGTGGGGCGGTTTCATTTATTGTGTTTTGGGTAATAACACAAGCTGCCAGTGTTCCTGGAGCTAAACTGCCTCTTTACAGAGAGAATGATTTACAGAAATAGGCCACATCAGTCATGTGGGTTCAAGCCTGACTTTTCCAAGCCTTCTTTCCCCAAAGGATCCCTCCCCCAAGCAGCATCCAGGATGCTGCAGAGGCGGTTTTGTCAGGAGACAAACCCAAAAATCTGTGTGCTCTAGTAATCACTACAAGCTAATTGCAGCAAATTAATTACAGCACAAACACAATTTCTTTCCCCAGGCAGGTGTGGAGACAGCTCTGCAGTGAGCTGGGTTGGACTCAGCCTCCACTCTCAGCCTGTGCTGGGCTGGTTCTTCTCCCCTGGGTGTCCAGCCTGGCCTGAGCTGGTGTCACTGGCAGCTCTTGGGTGGATTTTGTGGCACTGCAGAGCAGCAGTGCTGATGGGATCCCCACATCCCAGCCCAGGTGAGTGGGAGGCAGGTGAGGTGCCCATCACCCCCCTGTCTCCCCAGCCTCTGCCTGCAGTGACACAGCCCTGCAGTATTTATTGCCAATATTGTCCAGGTCCAGTCAGTCAGGCTTTGGTCCCTAAATCCTTTTAATCTCTTGCTTTTCCTAAGTTCATTAGGCCTTCAAAGCAAGACATAAAAAGACAAATCTCCTCATGGTAAGTCAGTGATCCCTGTAGAAGTGCTGCCAGATCTCTGATGTCAAGCCTGGTCCAATGGCCCCAGGCTGAATTGTGTGAGAGGATGTATTAGAGAGCTTTGAAAATGGTTCAGTACAACCACTGCGTCCCCCTAGGTTACTTTCAACTGAAGGGTGAAAACATTTGCATATATTTTCTTCATTTAAAAACCCCATAAACACACCCAGCATTTTTCATGCAGAACATCTATACGGAACTATTTAATTTTGTCTGTTCTGGCCAAATGTTTTACTGGTTTAAAATTCTGTGCAAGACAATCTGTAAAGAAAGTAAATCTCAAGAATTTATCATCAGTCTGGTTGGGTCTGTCCCCAGACTCACTTTACAGTCAGTGCTGACTGGAATACAGGTGGCAGTGGGAGCTGCAAGTGTGACTGCCAGCACTGGAACTGGGATGTTTTAATTGGGTTCCATAAGAGTTTGTAGCCCACACTAATGCAGCTCTGCAGATTCTGGTGTGTGTGTGTGTCAGGTTGTGTTTCAGAGGCAGGACACTGACTTTCTGTGGTGTTTTATGCTCAGACATAGCTCAATACAAATAATGGTTTCATCTGGCTCCTCCTGTGGAGGCAGTGGAGCTCTGTGGGACCAGGGTGTAACCCTGGGACATGCAGCTCCACACAGAGATTAATCAGGGGACAAAAATGCTCCTGGAACGTAAGTGCTGCTTCTTTTGTTAAGTTCCTATTGCATCAACTTAATTAGCAAGTCCTGACCTTTAAAACCACCTTCCATAATCTTCAAATTAAGTATGTGGAAGTCTGATTCTTCCTCTGGGCTGTGCTGGCAGCTCCCTGCCCCTGTCTGAGGGCACTGACCCAGCCTGCTCCCACTGCAGGAGGCTGTGGGGAGCCCCCAGGGCTGGAGCAGGTCTGGAGACAAGCAGGACCCACTTTGGGGGTTTGAAAGCTCAGGAGAAAGAGCAAATGTTCATAAACCCTGCAGTGTGTTCTGCTGAAGTTACTGCACTGGGCTCAAGTGTGAGACTTTGTGAAAAATTCTGTAGTGGGCCACTGCTCCCTAATTGAGCCCTGTCACCCACTTGCAGGTCTCTGACAAAAGCCTTTGTCTAACATGTTTTTAATCAGTGTGTGCATTTCAATTTGCATATTAATAGCAAGGAGCTGTTATTACAGCTGCTGTTGATGAGATGGTGTCAAGCCCATCTTCCCATCTGAGGAAAGAAAGAAACTGCATCTATTATGTAAAGAATGACATTGGCAGAAAACATGTCTGAGGATTGTCCATGCTTTGTCTCTATCTTCCTTTATCTCTGCATTTATTTTGCTCTTAATGGCTCATATGGATGTATTCATTAAAGTTCTTTTTTCCCCTTAAAACAAGGCTCATTTAACAAGAGATTAGGATGGGATTTTGTGCCTGTTGTGACAGCTCCGAGCTAAACACAAATCTTGTTCAGTGGTTTTGATTTGTAAAATGGCAAAAGGTGGCCCCTCCCCGGGGGCCATTTTTTACAGCTGATCCAGAAGAATTATTAAGAATAATTAATAATTAAATAACTCTGTAAGGAGCCATGGCACTGCTCTCCAGCCTTTCACAGCTCCACAGGTGCTGGCGAGTGCCAAAACCACGATGGTGCAGGGCAGGGATGAGTGGGACCCTTGGGTGGGAGCTGTGGGGATGCTGCAGATTTTGGCCTTGAGAGCACAAAAATGGAGAGGTTTGTGCCCCTAGGAGTGGCACAGGCTGCTCAGGTGATGCCTTTGGCTGTTCCTGCAGGTTTGGGCAGCTGCAAATTTGGAAAGGTCTGGCCAGAGTCCAGCTCACATCGTGCACCTCTAAACCACGGGAGTGATGTCCCAATTGCTCCCACCATGATTCACTTTCTAATGCAGATATTTAGTTCAGTAGTGCAGTGATGCATTAAAATGGCTCAGTAAAAAGGCAAAGCTAATTATAAAACTCAAATAATTCCCCCCTGCTCTCTTGGCCTGAGCCACTGACCAGTGAGTGCCTACAGGCTCTGGAAACAGGAAAGCAAAATCAGCCTCTGGTCTTGTGCCCAAAGGTTGTTTTCCTCTCTCTGGCACAGCTCAGGTGGTTATTTCACCTTTATAATTAGTTCTGTGTAATTTAATGTCAGTGTTGTAGTAGTGAGGATCTAAGGCTATAGGATAATAAGGTTTATAATGAAATTAGAGTATCCAGAAGATTCAGAGACCAGACAGGCTTTAGGGCAACAGATTCTTCTTTGGATCTGGAACAGGAACAAGCTTCCAGCTAAATCTAGACTAGAAAAAAATTCAGCTTCAATTTAATGTAATTACGGCAACAAATCAGTGTGGGGGGAAAAGGTAATAAGTCCCTGTAAAATTAACTAATATAAACCCAATTTATTATTTCAGAATTGGGAGGTTTAAATAGTGTTACAATCATCACCTAATTTCACAGGGGTTGAAATTAATTTGTTGTTTTGCATTGGATAGAAAGCTGGAACTGCCAGTTAGCAGCTGTAATTGCACATGTGGAGGGTTGTGTTTGGGGGCTTGTTCAGCCCTCTGTTGCCATTCAGTGCACTTGTATGTGAAAATGCCCAACGTGGTGATTTCTGTTCTGAGAACAGGATATTTCTGTCTGTGCCAGTTCTAAAGCGAGCACAAACACAGACATGCATTGCAAAAGGAATGTTAAAAATAAATTATTTAAGACTGTGCTATATAGTTGGATTCATTTGGGGTTTTTGAGGATTTATTTCAGTTGCATCCTTTTTCCCCCAACCAAACCCTGTTCATCTCAGAGTGGCTCTGGCACAGCAGGATGCTTGTTTGGGTCACACCAGGCTTTCCCTCTCCTACCTGCTCCTCTCTGAGGTTTCCTCTTAGGACAGCAGCCCAAATTCCCTGTGCCAGCTCTGGGGGCGTGGGGGCTGTGGCAGGACCTGCACAGGGCTGGGTGTCCCTGCCAGGGGACAGGGGACAGCAGTGCTGGGAACAGCAAATGGAGCTCAGGAAATGCTCCCTCACTTCTCTGAGAGCCCACCCAGCCCTGCCTCCCCTCTGCCAGTTACCTCAGCATATTCACGGTGAGTAATAAAGTCATATTTTAAATTCAAACCCAATGGTTCAGACCCATTTCTCTGCATAGCAACACCAGGCTCCTGTCCCAGGAGGGGTATTTGGAAAGGCCTCAGAGACATTAAGCAGAATTTTCTCTTGGAAGTCAATCTAGAGAACAGCTCTGGAGCCATTCCCTATTGGCGGGCTTCAATATGTGTGTTTTAAATAATCAGCTGCTGGGTGAGTTTAATATAAAACACGAGCATTCTGTTTAATTAAACATGCAGTTAAAGAATATATACAGTTTGCAGAGGGATGCTCTGTGGCTCCTCTGCCCCTCCAAGTGTCACCAATGTGGGTCCTGCTGTCCCCTTGCTGAGCAATCAGCTGGCAGTGGCTTCAGCAGTGCCCTTGGTGATGATGTTGGTCCCCAGAGCAATCCCTCCCCTTTCCTGCTGAGAAGGATCCATGGCTTATTAACTCATTTGGCCCCTTGGGAAGATTTATTCCTGTGGCAGAGCATGGATGATGTGGCTCTGCCCGTGCCACTCCTGAGCAGGGTACCCCTGAGGGCTGGAGCTGGGCCAGACTGTCAGTCTGGAGATTAAATATCTCCTGGGCCTTCTCCCCACAAACTTTTCCTCATTTTTCTTGACCTCCTGCATACTAGTTTGGGTGACTTGTGTGGAGAAAACAGCCAGAGAATGAATGCAGAGAGCAAAATGTGCTGGGTTTATGTGCTGTCTGTGCTAGTGTTTAACCGTGCCTCAGCCAAAAATAGCAGACTTTGGGGATACTCAGCAGTCTCCTGCTCATCAGCTCAAAACATTCCTGTTCCTGGGCTGCAGTAGCTGTAGGGGCAGAGCAGGGTCCTCTCCCTGCCTCTTGGGGAGCTTTCCATGCCCTGCATTCTGGCTGTGCTGGGTGAGAGTGCAGCATTTGTTGAGTGCACCCAGCACAGAGTGCCCAGCCTGGGCCAGGGACAGGGCACAGCACAAGGGACTCAGGCAGGAGCCTCAATGCACAAATCACCCCAGCAGCTCCTGCTTTAAAACTGGGGGAATTATTTTACATGTTTAACACTGCTGTAATAGCTGCAATGGTATTTACAATCCAAATCAGCCAAAATCTCTGCCAGACCTGTTGTGTGTGGTGGCCTTGTGAAGTCAGTCCCTGCTGTCACTCAGGAGTGAGAGCACAGCCCTCTCAGGGGGTGCCACGTTGGGCATGACTGTACAAAGAAATGCTCATTAAATGTCTTATCCCCCTAAATGGGCAGCACAGGGTGCCCGTGTGGGGCTGTGCCAGCCCCAGGCTGGGCCACCCTCCCTGCAGGGAGATGGAATCTGGGGCAAGAGCAAGGCTGGGCAGGAGGGGAGATCCAGGGAGAGGGGAGAGCTCAGTGATGAACCTCAGGCACAGGAACATTTTACACCTGTCTGGAGCCTTTCACCCCAGGCTCTCAGAGCTCCTTAGAAATATCAGCTAATTAAACCTCCTGTGTTAATGAAGCACACCTTCCTGATGAGAATCCAGCTTGGAGAGCTGCCTGTTCTCCAGGCACTGCCCATGCCCTTGGCACCACCAGCAGCAAGGTGTGGGCAGGAGGATGTGGCTGTGTCCCTGTGGTGGGACCTGGAGGTTTGGGAGCCTTCCCTTTGCTTTGGCGAGTTTCTCGAGAGCATCTGGAGGGTCCTGGGTGGATCAGCCAAACCAGAGTGAGGGTAAAACCCTGTGATGGGGTGGGGCATCCCTCTGGGTGCAGCAATGTGGAGGAGCCCCAAGTTCATGAGAGAACAAGTGGAGGTGCCCAGGGTGGTGGGACCTGGAGATTTGGGAACCTTCCCTTTGCTTTGGCGAGTTTCTCGAGAGCATCTGGAGGGTCCTGGGTGGATCAGCCAAACCAGAGTGAGGGCAAAACCCTGTGATGGGCTGGAGCATCTCTCTGGGTGATTGCTGCAGCGATGTGGAGGAGCCCCAAGTTCATGAGAGAACAATTGAGGGTGCCCAGGGTGGTCCCTGCCCCGTTCCCTGGGCATCACTCCAGGAGCTGCTGCAGGTGCAGAGGGTCTGTGCTACAGCAGCCGTGCTGCTCTGCTGCAGTGCAGGTGAAAGGCAGAATTGCAGGAAGGTAATAAACTGCCCCATTTACCAACCGATTAAACACCTATTTAAAGCCTGACTTGGCCGCTCAGGCAGCAGAAAACAAGGTACAAGCAGCACAGCCTGGAACAACTGCTCAGTTCTCACTGCAGCTTTTCAAAAGTTCAGGTGCTGGTAATCTCCAGAATATGGTTTCATCTGCCTGCAGCAGCTGCCTTTTGCATGTTTTTCTAATGTTTATAAGATGCTCCTGTTTTACCTAAAGTTCACAGCATTTAAATAGTGTGTTTGAGCAGATTAAAAATAACTCAAGATGCCACTTCTCTCCAGGCTGTGGGAAGGACTCCAGTTAGCAGGAAAATCTCCCTGTCCACCCTGCTGAGGCCAGACTCCCTCCTGCTGTGCTTCATGCCACTTCATTTTTTAAATTGGCAGCTCATTGAAATTAAATTATTGTGTTTGTGTTGTCAGTAGCATTTAAGCTGTTCACTTTTTTGGAAATCTGCTAGTTCTCCACGGGGCAAGCACAGGGATAAATTCCAAATAATAGGTGGAGGAAACAGTCTTTCATCCACATAGTGAAATCCTTCCAAGAACCGTGCTTGACAGGTAAAAAACCCTTAAAAATCACCCCAAGCAGCTTTCTGGGATAGTTTATATTTTTGTGTAGTAAACAAAATTATCTCAAAAGAGATGCCTTTGGGTTGGAAGTGTGCTGCCTTCTGTAGGAGAGGGGTTTTTTAAGACCTAAATGAAAACCTTAAGGGACCCACACTTACCCTGCAAGGTGGAGGAATAAAAAAATACAGACTCTAAGAGGCAGAGCAGTTCCTCCTGCAGTGTCTAATAAATGATTTCTCATTGTGGGCTGCCAGTCTGTTGTTCACCATCAGAAAAATTTGTATTTATCCCTGTATTTCCTGTGTGCCCTCCTGAACACACAGGAGGAGTTGTTATAAATAAATGCACTGTTTCCCACAGGGTCTGTGGGCAGAATTGGTGTTTTCCTGCTGGTGGTGTAGCTTTGCTGGAGGGGGGTGCTGGGGGTGTCTCCCCAGGTTCAGAAGCTGGGAAAAGCTTCTCAGCTGGGAGAAGCTGGGTTCAGACACCTGGGAAAAGGACTTGGAGGAAAGGATATGCTGGAAAGCAACTCACATTGTCAGGTTTGGAGTCAAACATAATAAAACTGATATATTTTAAAATTTTAAGGTTGTATTAATGCACTCAGTCAAGTGTAATTAAATGTAGAGACTCAATGGATTCATATAAACATTCTGTGAGAGCCTGTCAGTCTTCCAGGGAAATGAACCCTCCAAAAAATGAACAAACCTTTGATATCTTCAGCTCTGCCTGTTTCAAGAGCAGAGCTGGGGGCTCTGGAGAGGCATCCAAGGGTATTTCCAGGAGAGATGCTGTACCTGTTAGTCTGGAGGGCTGAGGGACAAATCCTCTCACCTTGTGCTGTGCACAGCTTTGTGCTGCAGCACAGACCCACAAATTCCTGATCAGAATTTATCCTGGGCTTGGAATGCCAGGAGATGGAGATGATGGGCTGGACACTCAGCTACACCCACCAGGAATTCCTCTTTTCCCTGCCTTGTCCTTCAGTACAGGACCAAGAACTGCTGGCCAGGGCTTTGCTGTACCTGGAGCTCTCTGCTCACTCCTTCACCTGCTGAAACACAGGGATTCTGATGAAATTCAGATTTTTCAGACTGCCTGATGGAAAAGAGTTGTCCCAGCTTCAGAACAAGCAAAAAAGAAGAATTAAAAGAGCTGGGGGAAGATGCTGCAGGCACAGCTGAGCAATGGGTGGCTGTCCCAAGGGCGAGCATCTCCACTGGAGAGGTTTTCTCCTACAACCACTAAGTGTTGCTGGCCAGGTATGTGCAAAGGGACACAGAGGAGCCCCCCTGGGCCCTGTCAGCTCCTGCACCACAGTTGGGGGTGGGCAGGGGGGCTTTTCTGTCAGCCTGTGGGAGCAGGGCAGTGCCACCTGTGCCCAGGGCTGCCTCTTCTGCCTCCTACACATGCACCAGGGCACTTCTGAAAGTATTTATCCTAAATTTCTTCGTAGGAATTCCTCCGTGGTCATGAGCAGAAATGGGAAAATCATCCACATCTGAGTGAGAAAGGTAGGATAAGACATTGCTGAGTTTTTTTTTTTCCTATTTGTGGGGATTTTTTCTCAGTTGAATTCTCACCTTCTCACAACAGTTGTTGCATATCACTGTAAACTTCATTTAATCCTTTTGTGAAGTTAAAGTAAATATGACTGAAAGATAAAATACATGCTGTACTTGATGTGAGATTGATGACACGTCCCCCAATTATCTTCAGCAGCAAAATAGTTATAATCAAATTTGGAGAGCAGTGTGTTACTCAGCACTGCTGACAGGGATGCAATGAATTAGAATTGATGCTTCCTCTCGTTAATCCAGCAGCAGCCTGGTGGCCTGGTGGGTTCACCCAGCCTTGGCACAGCCCCACACCCCACCAGCAGCACTGGGCCATCACCAGAGTCTGCTCTGCCCCTCACCACTGCTAATGCTCTGTCCCAGAGCTGCTGCTGGGTCCTGCACATCCCTAAATGTGATGGGAAGTGGGACAGGGACATCTTGTCCCTGCTGGGCTGCCCTGCCCCTCCGAGCCATCACCTTGCACTGCCCATTCCTGACAGCTCTAGCAAAGCAGGGAATTTCTTCTGTTGGGCTTCAAAGCCAGCCAAGCATCTGGGATACTTTTATTTTTATTTTTTAGTTTTAGCACAAATAGTTGTTTGAGTGGAGGACTCATTTCAGCTGTCTGTTTTCTCAAAAAAACCAAAAAACAACAATGTCTGCACCTCCCTGCTGTCCTGGCTGCAGAAGGAACCCGATGGTTTAATATCCCCAGAACCTTCTGTGGGGCTCTTGGGTTTTCAGAGTCAGTCTAATAGTGGTGTTCAAAATAATTGCTATAGAGGGAAAGTGTGCCTTATCAGAGGGAGCAGCACATGGACAATGGAAGCGTTTCAGGGCATATTTTTAGGACAGAAAAAAAAATCAATCTGAATCTTATGCTTTTTCATCATATGCCTTGAGCAGTGAAAAGGGTGAAAAGGGGATCAGCATTTTTGCTGGTTGGATGGGGCTGTGAGAGGCATGGAAGGATTCCCTGGGGTTAGCAGGGGCCAGGGCAGCAGATGAACCCAGCAGGAGCTGCAGTGGTTTTGCCTCTCCTTGGTGCCTGCTTGGGAAAGTCAAATGTTTATGTGTAACCTAAAAGAAAAGCTGTTCTGCTGGTGTGAGTTATTGGGTAATAAAACCAGGAAAGGCACTGCAGTCAATAAAAGTAAATTAATAACTAGAGACAACAAATCCCGCTTCTCTGACTGGCATAAAGCAATCCTGGTCTGAAGGAAGAAAAAATGTCACAGTTTATGAGGAGGCAGGTCAAGTCCAAGAGGAATGGGCCATGGTAGTTTGTGGGATATTTGTGATCACAACTTTTTCTTCCTAAACTTGTGGGTTTATTTGCAGCTAAGCCAAGCAGTTCCACAGAGCAGAGGAGATCCCAAGCCCCTTGGCATGGTGGGTGCTGCCCACACCTGCCCTTGTGGTTGTACTGCTCATGCAGCACAAATTAGGAGGCTTAATTATTTCAATAGAGGTTAATTACATTAGTCACTACAGCAAATCTCCATGCCATGCTTTCCACTTCATTTAATTCATTACCCCCTATGACAGTAGATTTCTGTGACAGTAGATAAACTGCTCCTTTATATCCCACATCCCTTCCAAGCACCATCCTCCACCTTGGCCCTTTTCTTGCTTTTTCTCTTCCTCCCCTCACTGCCTGCTCCCTCCTGACTGCCCTGGTACCAGACTGTCCATTATGGGAAAATCCAGCTGCTTGTGCACCCCTTGCAATGGTTCTGAAAGAGCCATTCCTCAGAGTTTAATGTGTTTCTGTAAATGGCAGAGGAAGTTTCTTGGATGGCATTTAATTAGTTTTACTGTGCCTTCCCTGCTCAGCAGAGATGTATCATAATAGCTGAAGGATTCATTAAAAAAACATGTTTTAATCAGAAATTCAAATGCAAACCAAGACAGAACAACAAAGATCTGAAAATAAAAACAGAATTTTAAAAACTGCCCAGATGAGACTGAATGCCACAGGCACATGGTGCTGCTGTCAGAAGAAAACCAGTGAGGGGCTCTCATCACCAGAAGCCCCAGTCTGACCCAGCTAATGCTGAAGGGCACAGTTCATCCTCTGGAGACGGGGTGATGTTGGGAAGGGCATTGCCCAGGCTTCTCCAAAGGCTCACAGTGACTGTGCAAAGCTGGTCCCAAATTAGGATGAGCTTGGTGCACGTTGTCCCCTGTTTGTGACATGGTTTGTGGCATGTTTGTCATGGTCAGGGTGTCAAGTGCTGCACAGGAGGGGCTGTGCCTTCCCAGGGCTGTTACTGTGGACACAGAAAGAACCACACCAGGACACCCTGGTGAGCAAAGCAGGAAGAAAAAGGGGCGAGTTTATTTACAAAAATCAGTTTTATACATTTCTTATGTGGCTTGTGGATTGGAGGATGGAATTCCACCTCTCAATCCACATTGGTCAAGCTAACTGTTAATTACTTTTCTCTTCTTACCTAGAAATCTGTGAACAATGAAAGACAGCAAATCACAGCCATTGTTTACAGTAGAAAGTGTGATAAGGTAAAATATTTTATTTCAATGTTAAAAACTTTACAGAAGGCTTAAAAAAGTCTTCAAAACCAGGGTAACACCGGGCTGCCAAAACCTGGGCAGCAAGAGCTCTGTGCCACTGCCTGGCTCCATCCCTCCTTGTTCTATTTTGGTTTTACACTTATTTTATCCCTTCATCCCTGCACCTGGGAATTCATCATTCCTGTGCCTCCAGCTCCTCCAGCCCCCTGCACGCAGCGTGGGGGAGATTTCTGCAGTCGTGTAGCCCCAGTGCCCAAAGTGTGGCTGCTGACATGTGCAAGGGGGAAGTGAGACATTTCCCACCTGTTCAGCTCGTTTGCAGCTTGGTGGGATATTTCCTATTTTTAACTGTAGCTGCAGTTAAAGGAATAGATTTGTGAAGTCAAACATAAGGTAACAACCAAAAGAAGTAGATTTTTGCTGCAGATCTGCCTGATTTAGTACCTGGTGAACGTTTTCTTTAGCATAATGATACTTAGGGTGCATGATAAAAGCCTGCAGTAATCAACAGACTCTGTTCTCAGTTTTTCTCATCATTACCATTTTGCTATCATTAACCTGAGCATGATAAACTGCTTATAAAACAGATATTTCTTTGTTGGGCTTTAGCAGGTCTAATTTTGAGGAGAGATGTGGAATTTGGCTGACAGAGTTTTGCATCATGAATATGAACTGTGCATGGTTCTGACACTGCAGGTCAGGCCAGTGTAAATCAAGGAAATGTTTCCAGATTTTAATCTGAATTGAGACTTAGGGATTTAAAGATATTTAAACTCCTAGCCAGGTGTTTAATTGGTCTAGGAAACAATCAACCTTGTCTGCAGGTGGAGGGTCCTTCCACAGAGTTGAAGCTGCTCTGGCTGGTGCAGGTAACTCTGCCCTCTCTCCTTTCTGACATTTTAGCAGTTTTGCTGTGGCCAGGCTTTCAGTGATGCTGCCTGTGCATTTTTGTCCCCGTGTGCCAACCCCCGTGGCTGCTGGGAGTGCTGCAGAACCAGAGTCCAGCTGGGATGCTCACTGGGATGCCAGCCTTGGCCAGGAGCACTGGAGGGGCACACAGAGTACTTCAGCTGCCAGAAAATTAGACTCATTTATTTGGAAATCTGTTGTACACAAAGCACTTTAATAACCACATTCATCTAAAGGCCACATCAGGAGAAACAGCACTGCCTGTTCCCTCTCTGGTGCCAGTTTGTGGGGAATGCTGCTGCTAACATTTAGCAGGAGCTCCAGGTCACCTTGATACAATTGAGCTAAGACACATTTTAATGGCTGTTTAATTAGATTTACCATAGGGAAGGTGCCATGGAAGAAGGCTGCATTTCTAATTCTAGTGCTGGTTTAAATAAAAATGCAGATAAAAGGCTGCAAGTGATAGATAGATGAGGGGGTTTTGTACCCCTGTTCAATATATATTTTTACCTTTATTTCACTGATTTGTCTGCTCTTTCCCTGCACTTTCAGGGCTGTAAAATCTCACACCCTCCAGACTGATGCTGTTTTCTGACTGCCACAAAAACGCTGGTTCTCCTAAATGTGTGATTTTCTTTTAGGTGACCTGAGCTTCGAGCACCTCCCTGTAAGGCTCCCACATTCTTCAGGAGCTGCCCCTGTGTTCAAAACAGGATTGAAGCAGAAGGTGAGGAATCCATCTGATTTCCAGCAGCAATATCTGAATTTTATGGCAAAGTGGTCCCTGCTTTAGAGAACAAACAGTTCATGTTCACCTCACACCAGTTCTGATTCCTTCATGAGGCTGTGGGAGACTCCAAGGAGCATTTTGTAAAGTGGCCAGTTGCTCCTCCATAGGAAATAAACCACTGAAACATATTGCTATAAAGGATATGACATCTCTCCCAATGGTTTTATTAAGAAGACCACAAGAGTAAAGAGTTATAAAACACGATCCAGCCGGCAGTTCAAGCTGTGTAATTGATATCCATTATTTCCCATTGACTGCTCTGCATGACTTTGCTTTCTATAGCATCAACAGATTCTGCTTCTGAGCTGCTGGGGCCTGGCAGGGAGCAAAGCCAGCAGCAAACCTGGAGTGTGAATCCCAGGAGAGAGCCAGGGTGGTTTTCCTCCTTAAATACACATCTTTATCATAATTTTTATTTTCTCAAGCCACTACATTTGCATGGGGCAATACAAATGTGCTGTGGCTTTGCTGAAGCAGAGACTGGACATCAGTTTGTTTTCCACAATGATACAATTTCTCCTCATCTGCTTCATTTAATGGCAATTTAATGTTCTTTACAGAAATAGAGTTATTATAGTAAAGAATTTGCTGAAACGAAACAGGCAGAAAAGGGCCATCCCCACAAATGCAGATTTATCCTGTGCCAGAGCAACCCCAGCTCATTCCAGACCCATTGGTGTCTGTCTGTCTGTCCTGGGCATTTATCAGCTGCCAGGAACAGATCAATGCTTCTTCAGGTGATTTCAGTATTGGATTTATTTTTGGTGGGTGTTGGAGCAATCAGAAATAACTGAGAGTCTGACAGTGACTGGTGCTGGCTGTGGGCTCCAGGGGCTGCAGGAGCCCTGGGCAGGCTGGGCACAGAGAGGGGCCCTGCCTGTGCCCCCTCCTGCAGTGCCCCCACCCAGGTCAGCATTAGGCAAATCCATCATTTTCCCCTTATTTCTCAAAGCTGTTCTATGCCATTGACCTCCTGCCCCTACCTCCTGCAAATCATTTGCTTTTTCAGATGCTTCATTATTAACTTGTACTATTTCTTATCTCTTTTTTTTTTTTTTTTTCCTTTTTTTTTTTTTCCTCTTCTCCTTATCTCACCTCAGGAAGGAGAGGGATTACCTCATTTCCCCTGCCTCAGAAATAAATCCTCATTATGGATTTGTACCTGGGGAGGAAGAAGCTGATTTCCACTCCCAGCCAGTTCTGGGCAGATATTTGAAGGTAATTGTTCAGTCTAGGGACATCTCACTTGTCTAATGACCATAAAGAGCACTTTTATTAGAGCTGGGCTTGGGGTTGGGACTACTGAGAAGATATTTATGGGGAAGATATCATTTCAGAAAACTAGAATATGGATATCAAATTTATGTTTTCATTTCAAGGTGGAGCAAAGGGAAGGACCTAAGATGCAATAAATGTGTGCTGGTGGGGGGCTCCTCCCCAGGCCAGGGTGGCACTGCCAAAAGTGCAGCTGCCTCCTCACAGGGCTCACTGGATTTGTTCAAAATTTGTTCAAAATCATCCTCCAAGGCAGCTAAAGGCAGCAGTAGCTTTTCCCTCATGCTGTAGTTGTGAGAACTGGTGTGAACTAGCAGACATCAGTGGTGTTCTCACTCAGCATCCAGAAGGCATTTCTAGGTTCTGCCTCCCTAAACATGCTGGAACATGAGGATAAAATGACAGCGTGATGAGGCCCTTTTTCCTGGCTAATTGCTGCAGGATGAAATAAGGGTTAGAATAAAATGTGGTTATCTGCTAAATGGTTGCTACACCCAGCTGTCAGGCTCTTTGCTGCAGCCCTGAATATATTGACTGTGGCAGCTTTTGGATGCTCCAGCTCAGGGTGGAATTGCAGTGATTTTGATTTCTCTGGACTTTGGCAGAGCTGGGTCTGAGCTTCTGCCACGGAGCCATCAGTGATGGACTAAACACAAATAAACAAACAGCCCAGGAGAACGCTCAAGAGGAGAACTCACTTGGTTCAGTGCTGCAGATTTACCCCAATCTCAGAGTTACAGCTCCCTGAGATTCTCCTGGGGGTTGCTGTTCCCTGAGGTAATCAGGTTTTTCATCTTCTCTTTCTCTANCCAAAATGCACTTTTTATTGACAGAATTTTACCAATGCCCACTGCCTATGCTAACATGGCATTTCTACTCTAAACCAATCTCTAAAATCCAACTCAGCAAAAGATGGGGGACGAGAGCAAGAACAAGGAGCACAGGGGCCACTCCCCAATTCCTCCAGCTTGTCCCTTCAGCCCCATATACTAAAATCCCAGATTCTACATTTACATTCTATGATAAACTAAATACCACTTATTTTGAATTCTCTCAGCTTGTGATTCTTCACACACTGTGGGCATTCACTGCCATGGCAGGGATCAGAGGCAGTGTCCTCCTGGGCTCTGTGTGAGGCTCTGAGCCCCTTGGGCAGATCCCAGACCCCCTGTCTTGTCCCCAAACCCTCCAGGGTGGCCACAGGGATGACCTGGACTCAAACACCCCAAGATACCCCCAGATGAGCAGAGGTGTGTGACAGACATCCCCATTTCCGAGGCTGTGGAGCTCTGGCACCTGCAGTGTCTTTGTGGATGTGCCCTGCACTGCTCTGCTGCAGCTCTGCCACCTGCTCAGCATCCAGGTGCTGCTGAAACCTGGAGGAAAGTTCCTCAGTGATTCATGAAGGATGGCATCCAACTAACACACCCATTACACTGTGGGGGCACAGCTGCTTAGTGCTTGAAGACTGAGGACAGTGAGTGCTCACACCTCGAGCTTCTCCCCAGCCCCTGATCCCAGCCCTGGGACACACAAGGGTTTGTTTGTACAGGTGCTGGTCCCAGTGAAATGGAGAAAATGTAAATCAGACTCAAGTGCCAAACCAAGTGCTGTGGAGGAGCCTTGGCCATGTGGAAGCAGCTGAGCCAAGGGGCTGAAGCCACTGAAAAACCCTTCCCATGCCTGTAACACCCTGGGACACAGGGACTGGGAAGGCATCATGGTAATTAGCTGCTGTCTCCCATGACTGATTTCAGGAGCCCTTTTCTCCTGCTGCCAGTCCTGTTGAACATTTTCTGCCTCTGCCTGAGAGCTCTGGCCTCAGCAGGGCTGTGATTGATGCCCTGCTGCAGCTCTGGGTGGATCTTTGTGCATCTGCAGGTGCTGCACGTCCTGGGGCTGATCATTGTCCCCTACAATGATGATGTAGGGGACAATGTTCACCTTTGTAGGTGAACATTGTCCCCTACACAACCAGCAAGGGAGGTGGAACCACAGGGAGTGCAGGGAGGAGCATTCCTGAGCTCCCTGGCTCTGTCCAAGCTCCATTGCCTGGGACTGTGCTGCAGCCCCTGGGAAATCTGTGGAGTGTCTGACAGCAGGCAGGAAAGGTAACAAAGAGAAGCAGTCATCTTCAGTATCTTTAATTCCCTTGATTTATTTTAGAGGTCCAGAAATAGAAAAACAACAGAAAAGCATCACAGCTGCACAGCAGTGCCTGTGCCATGGTGATGGCACCGGGGCTGTGCCCTTGGGCCCTTCAAAGCCTCTGCAGTCACCTCTGGACTTAAATTGTTGTGACTTTGTGTTGTCCAAGACCTGTATAACTTTCCCATTTTTAACAGCCTGTGCATAGGAAGAGCAAGCTTTAGAAAGGTGTAAAGCTGGATATTTTAACATTAAACTGAATCCAAATCATGGCTTCCTTCCCATGCAGCAGTTTAGATATAAAGAAGAGGATAGATTAAGTTATGTTTGACTGACAGATTTAAATTGGGACTTCTTTCTGCAGCCTCCACATCCATGCTCTAAATAGGAGGTTTGGGATTAAGGCCATTAAATTACTTAGTTTATTGGAAAAATAAAATATCAGGAACAGATGAAAATGAAAAGAGAGGGAAATGCAAACTGAATGAGTGCTAAAAAAATGATTAAGGTAAGGTAGCAAATGAAATAGAATAGCACTAAAACTAGATGACATGTAAGAAATTCTCCAAGTGGCAGTGTTGTGGAGTCTGCCTTTCACCCTGTGGAGTTAAAGAAGGTGAGTTTGATTTGCCCAGAGCTGCTCCAGTGCCCCCACTCTGCCCATGGGGATGGGATTGGCATGAAGAAAATGAAAAGCAGGTCATGGATGGAGCTGATCCTCTGCTGTGCTCCCCAAAGGCAGAGCAGGGTCCGTGCCCCAGTCCAGGGGAAGGTGCCCCAGCAGTGCCCCAGTCCTGCCTCCAGAGTGGAATTCCCACATCTCCCCAAATCCAGGCAGAGATGGGTTTGTCTGCTGATCCTGGATCACCGCTGGGAACCTCTCTGAGTCTTTGTGGCTGCAGTGCCTCTGTCCCTCCTGGCAGTGACCAAACAATGCCATGGAGAGAATTCCAGTCCTGCCCTCCCCTCTGGATCCTGGAAAAGGCCTCACTGCACTCCCGAGTCTCTTTAAGGGGAACAAAACAAACTGCTGCAGCTGATTGCAGGCAAAGCCACACTCCTGAGGACCTGCTTTTCTAGACAGCCCTAAATATGAGGAGTGAAACATTTCCTGGAGATTTGATTTCATCTCGGGTCTGGGGAAATTCTGCGGTTCCACAAACAATCCATCAACACCCGCCCAGAGAGGAGCAATAAATTAATCTTCTTCTGGAACAGCAGTGCAAACTGCCTTCCCTGCAGATGGAAAAGAGCCAGATTTGGGTCAAAGAAGCAGCTTTCAGCTTCTCCTTCCCCGCCCACCGTGATCCAGTTGAGCCCGGCTGCTCTCGCAGCAGCTCTGCCCCCCCCATGCCTGTACAGCTGTGCTGCTTGGCAGGAGCTGCTGCTGCCTTTTCTCAGCTTTTGCCTTGGGCTCATCAAATGATGATTTTTGGATCTGGAGAGCAGCTCTGAATGTCCACTGGGGCGCTATCAGCGTGCCCAGGCTGAATGTGCAGCCTGACTCAAACGCAAAATTCCCTCAGGTGGGCACAGCACTTGTGCGATGCTTCCCAGGAGATGACCTCATCCTCCTCTTCATCCTCCTCCTCATCCTCCTCCTCCTCCTCCTTGGCAGGGCCAGCTCCTCGATCCCTCACAGCCCAGGACAGGGGGGGTCTCTGAGGTGCCAGAAGAGGCAGAAACTGCAGAGGGACAGCCCTGCTCTGGGACAGGACAGCTCCAGAGAGAGAGGCTGGAGATCCAGGCTCTGCATCTGGTTTTAAGGGTTTAATGACATCTCAGCAAAAAGGGAGGAGTGTGAGAAATGGGGTAAGAGAACATATTCTCTCATGTTAAATCACCACTCCAGGTCCTGTTGCCATTGGCAGCCTGAGGGATATTTTTCAGAGATGCTAAAACACTTTGTAAATTAGGAAAACAAGAGAGAAACCAAACCAAAACACCATATTGTGTATGATCTTCTCTCTTAATATCAGAAAAGCTTCTCAGAATGAACCCCCTTGTTCATGTTTACTCTTATTTGTTTGGGGTTTTTCACTTGAAGAAATGAAAAATATGTCATTTCTGTTTTTCTATAAAAATAGCTGTTGTCACTGATGTCACCTTTGCTTCACTGCCTGCAGAGGTCAGCAGAGCCGGAACCCTGGTGGGATGGGAGCAGCTCTGATCCTTCCAAGGCCAGGAAAAGAAGGAAAACCTTTCATGATCCTTTAACTTGCTAAATGTAAAACTCGAAAAGGCTCACCCCGGAATCTCAGCAGCCACAGGTAAGCTTTCTCCATCCAGCTTTGTTATTTCTCTGCCAGAGAAAGCTGCTTAAGGAGGGGTGAATGCAGCCCATAATTACTGAATTCCAGTCCATAATTCCTTCAGGAGGCAGCAGCAGTTCACTGGAGAGCACTTAGGCTCCCACTGAGAGAATTGCAGGTGTTTGCCCTTTTGGAACTGTTACAGAGGAATATTCAAAGTGCCTGAAAACGGGGAGGAGGCTGCTGGCAGCACCCAGCACAGTGTGGTGACAGGGTTGTAACACAGGTCTGTCGTGACACAGGTCTGTCGTGACACAGGTGGGGGCACACTGGGCTGTGCTGGATGGAGCTGGAGCTCCCAAACAGCTCTGATTTCAAAGATTGAGGCTTCAGAGAGGAGCCCTGAAGGGCACCTTCAGACTTTCTATCACTCCTGCTACCTCTAATGCAACTGGCCTGAACTTCCCCAGAAAAGCTTCAGGAAAACAAGGGAAGATCAGATATGACATCCTGGACTTTGCCTGTGCAAAACAATCAGGGAGAAAAATAGAATAAAGCAAAGTACAGAGAGACGTGTGGTTGTACTTGATATGCTGAAAGGAGAATAGGGAGACACAAAATTGTGTGCAGGTCAGTTTTATACAAAACATCAAAGACAGGTGGGAGTGACTGCTCCTGGGCATGGCCAGCACAGCACAGCAGCAGCCAGGACAGAGTTCAGAGCTACCCAGGGAAGAGCAAAAGCAGCAGGAGCATCCCCAGCTCCTCAGCGAAAGTGAGAAACCCAAGCAGTGCCAGAGCTGCTCCTGAGGTGGGAGCCCCAGCTGGGGCTGGGTGGGTGCTGGGTCCGTGGTGGGCTCAGCCCTGGCAGTGGGAGCCACAGGAAGGGAAAGGCTGCAGAGAGCACAGTCAGACATCCTGGCCTCCTGCAGCTCCCTGACCTCCCCTCTGTGGCAGCAGGAGCTGCTAAAGGCCACCTCCTGCTGACACCTCATTAATGGAGAATGGCTGAAGCAAACTATAAAATTTTTTTAAGTAGCATGAGGATACAATTAAAAGCATCTCTGCACTGGAACTGCTCTGCCATGAACAGAATGTGCCTAAACCTAGTCTTGGTTGAGCAGAGCTATTCCACTCAGCATCGGATAAACCCAACAGCAAAGTGCCCACAATCTGGTTTAATTTGAAAGACCACAAAATTATATTTCTCTGCTGATTTTCCAGGTGGCAGGATTAGATACAGAGGTTTTAGTTTTTCACTACTTCCTTTTAACTCAATTTGACAGAAATGGCTTTAGGTACAAGGCAGAATTTGCTGGGTGCTGCAGTGGGGATAATGGATACAGCAGAGAAATGGCAAAACACAGCTGGGGGAGATCAACCCTCTATCTGGAATGTACTGGAATGTTTGAAGGCCAAATTTTCTGGAAGAGCAGAAGTCAGGGACATTTGCATCTCTTGTGGGACATTCACTGGTCCTCCAAAGCAATCCCTGTTTCTGGGGACATCAAGATCTGCAGCAGGACTTGGCAGGTCTGGGGTGTGCTGGCCTTTGTGAGGACCTGGGAGGGGATTTTTGCCTGGATTGGGCACGACCTGGCCACGGCGGCTGCAGGGGAAGGAAGGGCGGTGGCCAGGGACAGTGCAGCCACAGGGACACCCTGCCACGGCAGCAGGAACGGGAGCTGCCCTTCCTCAGGCTTTGCTGATTAAGGAGCTCCTTTTCTTGGCGCTTTGAGCTGGAATTAAAACATTGCTGGGAGAGATACACTCGGGGCAGGCGAACAGCTTGTTCCCTGCTGGCTCAGCACTTTCCTGTTTGCAATTCCACCCAGCACAGCTCAGAAAATTCTCCCTGAGGGCAACCGTGTGCTGGGCTGGCAGCCCCTGGCAGCCCTGGATAGCCTGGCAGCCCTGGATAGCCTGGCAGCCCCTTGATGAGCGTGGCAGGGGCATCTCGGGAGGGCAGCAGGGTGTGCATCCCACCAGAGCACCGGGCACAGCACCAGGAGGTTGTGCTGCCTTGGAAGATCATTTTGGCTGCTGGGTGCTTGTGGGGGTCCTGGAGGCTTTGTCCCCTCTCGAGGGAGGATTTTCAACCCGACCTCCAGACTGGAGGGGCTGGGGGACACCGGCTCTGTGGTTTAAAGGTCAAGTTCCTTGACTGCTCCTCTGGGCACACCGAGTGCCACACCCCGCTGGAGCCCTGAGCTCCCCTGGGCTCCGGGGACAGGGACAGAGCCGGTTCAGGGCACCGTGCAGGGCTCCCAGTGCCCCCTCCCGGGCATTCTGCCGGCTCTCAGGGGATGCTTTGCCTGGGAAATGGTCTGTGACTTCGCAGGCAGCGTGCCTGTGACAGGCAGGTTTCTAATGACTCCTCAAACTGGGATTTTATCTCTGTAAATGGAACTAGGTCTCAGTGTCCCTGATTAGTTGCTTGTGACAAATTCCATCTGTCTGCCTGAGAACAACAAAGACCTAAAAAACCTGAGCACCAGCCATGCAGCCAACTGCTCCCATGCTGGGCTTTGTCATCACAGGAAATCACTAACAAAACAGGGAACTCTTCCTTAATCCACTCAATTTTCTTGGGACTATTTCCCATGAAATGTCACCTTCTCAGATGAAGGAATGGGATTTATCACAATTAAGGGAGGTTTTGATACATCCCTTTAAGTGAATTAAGGATGTTTTAATTCTGAATTCTCCCGGGGCTCTGTTGCTGCAGCAGGAGTCCCTTGCAGTTTCTAACACTCTTTTTCTGCATGCACATCTTTGGGCAGGTATTGGTGTGATTTTGCTGCTCTGGGCTGGTGAGGTTGGTGCTGCACATTGACAAGGTGCAGCTCATTGTCACAGTGTTGGCTCTGGACAATCCTCAGGAAGGCAGAGAGAGGACTCCTGTGCTGGGTTGTTGATTGATTGAGCAGTTTCCTACACACTTGGCTTTTCTAGAGTCACGACAGGACTGCGTCACTGCCCTCGTCAGTCACGGCTTCTCCGCTGTGTGAGTTTTGGCTGTTACACGAGACACAGAGGAGCCAAATCTGTGGCACTCGGGCTCTGTGGCATTCAGGCTCTGTGACACTCAGGCTCTGTGACAGGTTCTGTGGCACAGTTCTGTGGCACTCAGGTTTTGTGGCACTCAGGCTCTGTGGCACTCGGTCCGTGACACTCAGGCTCTGTGGCACTCAGGTTCTGTGACACTCAGGCTCTGTGACACTCAGATTCTGTGGCACACAGGTTCTGTGGCACTCAGGCTCTGTGGCACTCAGGTTCTGTGCCATACAGGCTCTGGCACTCAGGCTCTGTGACACTCAGGCTCTGTGCCCCACAGGTTCTGTGGCACTCAGGTTTTCTGCGCATTTTCTGGTGCAGTGATTGCAGGGCCTGGCACGGTGAGGGGCAGGTTCTGGTGTGCTGCCAGCTGTGGTCTCACAGCCTCCTCCTGCCCTGGCACTGCTGTCCCTTGTTCCTCCCTGCGGCTCCACCTGCATTTCCCGTTCTGCAGGCAGGAGCTGCGTCACTGCCGTGGCCTTGGCCCAGGTCCGGGTGTGGCAGCAGCACTTTCACCTTGCTGGAGTCCTTGCCTGGTGTCTGCTGGGGCTGTGCATCCCCCCGAGGCCCTGCTGGAGCTGGGTGGGCTCTGCCCAGGCTGGGATTGGGGCTGATGCTCTTCCATGGTGTCCCAGCTCTCCTGAGTGTTGCCTCAGCAAAGGGGGATCAGCATATGGAACACCCCACAAAATGTTGCATTTGCTGTTGCCATGGCACACACAGGAAACCTGGAGCATGGGGTGGAAGCTGGTGAGTCACTGGGGTGAAGCATTTACCCCAAACCTCCTGTCTTGGAAAACCTTTGGCATGGATGAGCTGTGCAGAGCCAACAACCCTCGGTGGGAGTTACTGGGAGCAGTTTGTGTGCCCGGGCTGTTCATGCCCACCTTACCCTGGTGTTTTCTGGTCGGTGACTCGGTGACATTTCATCAGTTCTGAAGCTGGTTTTGTTCCAGCTGGAGTGGTTCTCCAGCCACAGGAGGGCGGCACCAGCACAAGCTGCCAAAGTGCCAGTTACAGCTTGGTTTTGTTAGAAAAATCAAACAAAAAAAAAATTAATTAGCATATATATATGTGTGTATATTATGAAACAAAAGATAAAACTGTTTAACAGGAAGGAAAGGGGGAAACTCTTGAGCATCACCCAGCCCTGCTGAGCCCTTGTGCTAGTCCAGGGGAAATATTTAAAGTATTTACTTTTCAAAGCAAGATTTATCCCTAAATCGTTTTTTACATATCAAAAGAAGGCTAAACCCCCATGAAGTGATGTAGCAGAAGCACCCTGTTTCCTCTAAGGGCTGGGGGGACTAGAAAGACAGCAGGACTTTTGTGGCACCTTTCCATGGTCTAAATGTGCTGCAACAGACTTGGACAGCAATATAATGCACTATTCCTTCACAAATCATTTACCATTTCAAATATCTCTTTTAAAAGGATAAAGGTTTAGTTTGGTGGCTGTTTTGATTGTGTTTACAGTGGCTTGGAAAATAATTAAAAGAGGAAATGAGAGTAGAGTGGGTGCTGAGGTCCCAGGGTCTGTCTCAGCTTTTGTGGGGCCAGAAGGCTCAAGAAGCCACAGAGAAGCCCCAGGGGTGGGTTTCAGATCCTGCTCAATCTCCTGCTTTACTAAGTAAGGGAAAAGTTACATAAATAATGTTGAAACGTGGAATTGCTGGCAATCCTTTGCCATGCTCTGCACTCTCAGCACTCGGCTGATGTTTAACCTGAAATCCTGCTCAGGTGAGTGGGATTTGCCTGTCTGAGGGGTGTGTGAGGCTGAGGCCAGGCCAGGCCAGCCACGGGGATGTTTTCTGCAGATTAAGTTGATTTCTTGGTCAGAGCTCAGTCTGCAGCAGGGTGTGGGCATTACCTTCCCAAAAGGCTTTGTTTGTTGGTTGAAATGAGATGTTTCTGAGAAAGATCCCTGCAACTGCTCCAGGTTAAATTAAAAGTTGGCACAAAGTGACAGGGGACAGCATTTGAGACTCAATGCCTGAACTAGCCAAACCCCAAAAAAAGAGTCCAAAATGGAATTATTTTTTTTTTAGCTTTCCCCTGGCACTGGCACCTGCATACTTTTATCTGCAGCTGTGTGGGAAGAACTCACACTGTAAATGTAATTACTACAGGATAGGACTTTGAGGAATCAGACTGTTTGAACCCATCCTGGAGAAGGACTCAAACTTGCTGACTAAACAACAGATTGCAGAGAATAGTGTTGCAACAGACAACATGATTAGAGGACTTTGAGAAGCACTTGATCTAAATCGCTACACAACAGGATGATATTTTTAACGTTATAGGAGGGAAAACCTTCTCTACACAGCTGAAAGCAAGAAGGGAGGTGAGCTCCAGATTGCACAAGGGTGTGATGCAATCTAGCATTGGGAAGTTGCTAAAATACATTGGAGCACTGCTTCAAGTTCAGGTACTGACTGAGCTTTAATAGCTTATAAAATTTAGATTACATTATTCAAAATGAAAGGGTTTCAAAGTCACAGGAAAGCTGAATTTCAGTCTGTAACAGCAGCCTCAGGTCATTGCTGATTTTTGTGCCAAACCAAGCTGGGTTCTGTGAGGAGACTCTGAACTCTGCTCTGCCCTGTGATGGGTGTGTGGCTCTGGGCATCAGCTACAGGCAAAGAGCATCAACTGCCCCCTAAAGCCAGGAGGAGCTTCCTCATCTTCCCCAGCAGGGACTGGGCTCGGGCTGGAGGTGGTGGAAGGTTTCCCCAGCCTGTCCACACTGCTGAGAATTAATGGGGCTCTTATTTCACTCAATTACTGGGAATCCACCTGTGAAGCTGTAAAGGGTTCAAAAGTAAATCTTACAATCAAATATTAAATTATACCTAATTTATTTGCTTATGGCAAACTGTAAGCTCTGCAATCGTGTGTGTAAGGTTTATGTCACCAGCTCTCCTGGGATCAGGGGACGTGCCTGGCAGTGCATTGGGGGAATTTGCAGAGCTTTGGTCCAAGGGGACACAGGCAGGGATTGACCACTGCAGCCCAGGGGTCACAGAGACCCTCGGGCAGCCCCTGGGCATGGGCTCAGCTCTGCTGCTCCCTGGCTTGGGAAAATGTCTCTCCAACCTCAGGACATGTTTTTGCATACTTTTATTTTAGCTAAAACATTCAGTGTTTAGGAAGAAGTTCATTGTTCGAATCAGGATAAAAACCAGCATGTGTTTGGCAGCACTTTCTGCATAATATATTGAAGGTTTTTTACTTCTGTATAAAATCCTTCAAGTCACCTGGAATTTTTCCATGGACTGCACGCTGCTCAAGATTTCAATCTGCCTTAGAGTTGTACATTTGTCCTTGTCCTCTCTGGCAGCCTGTGCTGCCATCCTGCAGACTGGCTCAGAAAATGGTACCAGGGTGAGGATGCAAACCAGAGCCTCCCAGAAAGTCTGGTGGAAAGAAAGGGTCTGATGGCTCCCAAGCAGATTTCTAAATGAAAAATTGTGTCTTGTACTTTACCATTCAGGAAGAGGGGGAGAAAAACTCTGTCTGGATTGGAATATTTTCAGCATTTGGGATGGCAGGTGAATTTTAAACAGATCCCAGCTGGAATGCAGCCAGTCTGGGAAGCACAAACTGGCAGTTTTCTCTTCCCTTTCCATTATGGTCCAAGCAGAAACAACAGCAGGTGGAGAAAGTACTTTTAGTCAGATTTTCCCTAATTCCTTGAGGCATTTAAGCATTTCTACTTTGTAAAGACAATGGAAATGCAGATTTTCATGCGCCTGAGTGTTTTAAAACCAGAATTTTCTGATGATGTGCAAGAGCAGCAGCTTTCACACAGCTGCCTGCTACCCCTGGGAGCTCCTTCCCCTGGAGCGGTGGGTCCCGGTCCCCAGGGCCGGTTCCAGGAGGATCCCGGGGGCGGTGGGAGCAGGCGGGGCCCCGCAGGAGCAGGGGGAGCTCCGCGCTGTTCCAGGCGGGTTTTTTGGGAACTGATGGCTGCAGAATGAGTCAGTGACCGGGCCCGGGGCAGTGCTCAGTCACTGCCAGGAGCGGGTTTTCCGCGGAGGAGGATGCAGGACGCGGTGCGCAGCCCCAGCAGCTGCCTGCGCTCGCTCAGATCGTTGTCCCGGTGATTGTCCCGCTGATTTCCCGGTGATGCTCCCGGGCGTGGGCGCTCAGAGGAGCCGCAGTCCGGGAGGTGCCGGCTGCCTGAGCTCTGATTCACTGTCGGGGCCCCCCAGCTGGGAGCGAGAACCATAAAATGTCACTGCCTCCCACGGCAGAGCACGCCCGTGCCACAGGCGCCGATCCAGGGTGCAGCTCAGTGGGAATAAAGGGGATTTTCAGGGTTGTGGTTTAGGATTCTGGTCACAGCCCAACTTTTGGTTTTTAGCAAAGATAAATGGTAACTGTGCCATCTCCTGTTGCCTGCAGTATTTTAGAGGCTTTTCTTCTCATAAATAGCCTTGTCTGTCCCCTCAAAGTGCACTGGAGCATCGTTTTGCTGCATGTGAGGCATTTGTGCTTTGAAACCCCAGACCAGCTCTTTTCTGTGAAAACCACACTGACACGTCCACAAATCTCTGGCGTTACAGCTTGTCACTCACATCTAACCTGCTTTAGAGCAGAGGTTTCCCTCGGCAGCTGCAGATGAAATATGCTTCATCTGGGGCTGTTTTCACAAGCACAAGCCACCCCCTACACCAGTGCTGAGCCGGGGCTGCCAGGGGCTCCCAGGCTGTTGCTCCACTGGTTTGCAAAGCAGAGTCTGTCCCTTTGGTGAGGCAGAGCAGAAGCTCAGCTCAGGTTAATTTTTAACTTGCCTGTTGCTCCATGGTGTGGAAGGGAAGCTGCCAGGGAGGTGTTGCTGTTGACTGGAGCACTCTGTCTCCCTACACACAAACACGGCCGGGTGAGGGCTGGCACAGCTCTGCTTTGGACTCTGCTCATGCCTCGTGTGCTGGATTTCACCAGAAGCTGAAGGTCACGGTACTGGGTGTTCAGACCCTGGGCAACATCCTCATCTCCTCCTGAACGTTGTGCTAGGCTGGGCCGGGCTGTTGACTTGTTCCAACCCCGTCTTTTCATGGACAAGAGTGTTGCAAAAGCAACCCTCCATTTTTTGGAGAGATAGGGATGGGTGTATGGTGAGGGGACAGTGGGTGGGACCTCTGTGTGGGCTGCTGTGACTGACACCCCCTTTGCTCTGGGCTTTCTCTTTCTAGCACCTCGTGAGTTGCTCCCCACCTTCCCAGTCTGTTAAGCCAGAGCTTCTGCCAGGAGTCTTCTCCTCGGTTTCTGTGCTGCCTTTCCGTGGCCTCTCCCCAGCTGCAGTGGGGAACCAGCAGCACACTCCCAGCTAAGCAGGGCGTTAGACAGGCTGGATAAAATTAGCAGTTCAGATGCGTGTTCCTCAGGATGCTGGGACGGGGGACACCCAGTACAGCCAGCCTGACTCACGGAGAAGAATTAATGGAAACGCCCGGCTCCTGGAGGGAGGAAATTCCTTGAACAGCCTTTTCCTCTGTTTGTTGTGTGGGGAGGATGACAATGGCCCCACGTCTGAGGGAGCACGGCCGGGCTGGCCCCGAGCGCGGCGTGCGCCGGCCGCAGGCGCCGTGGCTGCGGCACCGGGGGAGGAAGGGCTGGGACAGGCAGGGATGGCACTGATGGTGACAGAACTGACAGGGGACAGCACAGCTGGGGGACAGCACTGATGGGTGACCTGCCCTCCCACACCTCCCTGCACAGCCTGGGCACCCTCACTGGCAGTGCCCAGCTTCTCCCTGACACCTGGGCTGCCACAAACACCAAATCACCGGGGTGGGTCCAGGGGCTCTGAGCCATCCAGGTGCAGCCCTGGAGAAAAGCAGAGCAGCAGCACGGTGTGTGCAAGGGCCCTGGGGTGTTTGGGCATTTGTATGTCAAACTCTCTTTGGCCCATGTTCCACAGGAATTCACTGTAGTTTTGTTGAGCCCAATGTAAGATATGTTCCTGCAGCACAAACCTGCCAAAGCAGCAGGCAGGCTACAAGGGAAATTGCCTTTTTTCACTGTAAATATCCAATAATCACATAACTTCTTAGTAAGTGGACTTTATTTATCAGGGATACCACTTGGGCTCATAATTTCAATGTAATGAGACAAGAGGGACTATAAAATCCCCCAGTCAGCAGATATTATCAATCATGTTATGCAAATGTTGTGAACAGGACTGTCAGGGCAATCCTAGGACACGCCAGCAGCAACCACTTCAGTGGGTGTTGATCTGAGTCTGCCACAAGCATGGCTTCTGCCAGATTTGCTTCCTTCTTTCAAGGAAAGGCTGTTGGCAAATGACACCCCAGGCTCATTGCTGGCACTGGGGAGCTGGGGTTGGTTTGGGGCCCAGAGGGTGACAAGGCTCTGCCAAATCCAGCATTGTCCTTGGCACAGGGGGTGCACTGTGGACACCTCAGTGGTGCAGGGGAGCAGGGAGCAAAGCCCCAGCAGCAGGGCCAGGGAAGCAGCAGGACAGTGAAGAGCTGATCTGGTCTCTGTGGGTGTTCTCAGAGCATCCTTAGGGTCCTGGTTGGGTCCTGGCAGGTAACACACCCCAGAGCCAGGTGGGCTTGGGGACTCCTTGCCCTGCTGGCTTCTGTTGTGAGTGTTGGTCACTGATGCTGCTCTGTTGGGAGCACCCACCAGAGCAGGAGGGATTTTTTTGTGTGGTGTCCCCAGGGCCCAGAGCAGGGCTGGGCTGTGGGCAGGACCTGTTTGGCCTTTTCTGGGAGCTGTTTGGGGCAGATTTTGTCACTGTGGATGTTGTGGGGATGTGTCACGAATGGGCAGCAGGGACACGGCTCTGGAAAACTGGGAACTTCCTCTGGAGCAAACCTACTCTGAGACAGATTTTTTTCTGAGCAAGGACAGTTCTGAAAAGCCTTGGGAGGCACTTTCAAAGAGGTTAATCCCAAAACAGTTTACTCTCTGGTCTTCCTGGGAGGGGAAATCACCGTGCATCCCACTCCAGCTATAAATAATTGTAATTGCCCCTTCTATTAGGTGACTTAAAAGATTATTTCCAGTCTCCCTGACTTATTGGTAATTTGGAGTTCTTACTGTGGGCAAAAAAACTGTAGCTGGGCTATCACTCTTCCAAGCTGCTTTATCTTTGTTGCTCTAAGCAGAGTCATGGGAATGTTTTTATCTAAACCATCGGGTTATTAGAGGACAGACTTATAAATAACCAGTCTTTGCTATTTTTAAGTACTTTCAGCATCATCTATCATGATAGTACAGCACAAGCTGCAGAAAAACAGCCCAATTCTGGTGCCAAAGCTTAGCTTAGTTCTGTTTCTTTGGGTGATGAGGAGCCAAGCCCAGGTTCCTTCTCTGCTCTGCAGAAATGTCTGATGAGCCAAGCTGCCCACCCTGGCCCCAAACCATCATTTTCTACACCTTTCTTTCCTCATTGCAGATGTTATTCTCCTTTATTGCAGAGGGAAAAGTGATATTGGAGCTGATTAACAATAAATTTGGTGAGGCCTTCCAGGGATGACACGGTTGCCACAGCAGCTGTGGGGCAGTGGTGGGACAGTGGGGGAGGCAGGGGCTGCTCCACATCCTGAGCATGGCCTGCCAAAGCCAGACCTGGGCAATCAAAGAGAGGTACAGGGAGTCTTCTCCTAAACCAGATCTCTATGAAATGACAAAAAAAAAGTCTAACCCCACCACCGCAGGAGAACTGAGAATTTCAGACAAGATAATTTATATTTACTTCATAATTTATTAATTTTCACATCACTTTATGCAATAAATTATAGTCAATATAATAATAACATTGTCATAAAATATTGCCATGAAGGAAATACTCATCTAATAGTGACTGTAACCTACACAGAGAAGAACTGCAGTTATTATATTTAGATTTTTAGTGTTAGTGGTAAGTGAACACAATATCAGGGAACTTCACAGTAGATTCAGGGAAATCTGTCATTATTATTGCTTCTGTGCAAACGAGTGGTACTGCACACACAGAGCTTGGGAAGGAAAGATAGGAAGGAAAGACTCTGCACTCAGCTGTGCAGTGTCCCTGGAGCCGCTGCACCTCACGGCGCCCTTGGGTGCACCCAGCAAACGCTCAGTGACCCTGCAGCAGCTGCTCGGTGTCCTGAGCCTCCCGCAGCCACAGCTCTGCACGGGCTCAGGCTTCAAGGAAATCAGGCTGAACAGGGAAAGCACCGCTGATGACCGAAAGGTCAAGTCCGTGAGCACCAAGTCCATCAGGAGGTCCCGAGTCAGGCCGGGCGTGCGGGTTTCCCCCAGGTGGGTCCCAGCGCTGCCCGGAGGAGCTGCTCTGCCTCCCCCGGGAGCTGCTCCCTCTCTGCGAGCCTCTGGCCAGAGGAGTGCGGTCCCCACCCGTGTGCGGGGGCACCGCTGCTGCCGCGGGCACTGCCCTGGTGCGGAGCTGCCGCGGGCACTGCCCTGGTGCGGGGCTGCCGCGGGCACTGCCCCGGTGCGGGGACACCGCTGCTGCCGCTGGCACTGCCCTGGTGCGGGGCTGCCGCGGGCACTGCCCTGGTGCGGGGCTGGAGCCCGCAGTCCTCAGCCGGGCTCAGCCCTGTGCGGGGCTGTCAGGTCCCCACGGGGCAGCGGAGCATGCTGAGTGTGCTAGGAGGTCACAAACAGTCCCGTCACAAAATGTTCTCCATTTCTGCTCCCTCCGCCAGTTCAGTGAACTTTGATGGAGTATTTCCGAAATGTCAGAAACTGGAGCAGTTTGTCTTTTCTCCTCTGCTTTAGTGCCATCAGTGCTCTCGTTTTCTCCTCCATGTCCTGGTCGGTGGCGAGGATTATCTTGGCTCTCTCCTCCGCCTTCTTGTCCCCGGAGTTTTTGAAGAGTTTCTGCAGGGCCGCCTCGTTGATGCTTTCGAAGATGTTGGCCGCGGCTTTCTTGCGCAGGGCCGTGTCAAAGCGGTACCCATGGACCGAGGGGCTCACCCGCAGCGACGTGGACATGGCTGGAGTGCTGGAGTTTGTCTTTGTTTTCATCGATGTGGCCCTGGGCTCCAGGCGGAGGGACGGGTGCAGTGCTGGCTCCAGGACTGGTATTTAAAGGCAGGCTGGAGGAAAAGCTGGAGGGCTCCGGTTACAATGATGAGATCACGATGATGTCAACACGCAACAGTCACAGGCAAGTTTAACATTTAAGTTGCCAACTTTCCTGTCGTGCGGACCAGATGAAAAGCTCCCTCTGCTTCTGCAGCGGAAATGGCTTTTTCTGCCCCACCACAGAACAAGCTCCAGCCATCGTGTGGGACAGAGCCAGCACAGCCCAAGCCCCTCTCCTGCCCTCGCTGTGGATGAAAAGCTCTGTGTGCACGAGGGATCGTGTCAGAAACAGGTAAAACTCCAGGTGAGGACTGTGCAATGCTAGCAAGAGGCTGGAGCCTGTGCAAGCAGCCAAGAATTTGCCTCTGTCTCCATGGCAAACCTGCTCCTGTCTGGACATGGGTTCCTTTCTGCTGCTTCCCAACAGCAGAACTCCATCACCATTCCCAACTCATCTTTAGTGCACAGTTTCTTTAGGGCACATCTTTAGGGCTGCAGTTTCTCACTTACAAGTGCTACCCCAAAGGCAGGTGATCCATAGCATCCTCTGAGGTGACACCATCAGCTGCCCAGCTGCACATGGCAATGGTCTCAGGGGGAGCAAGAAAACTCAGTTTGCTGCCCTGCTCCTGCCTCCAGTGTCCTTTTGCTTAAATTCCCTGCTGATTAGTGCTGGAAAGAAAACTCACCTCTGCTCCAAAAGAGTCTGTGCTCTCCACACCACCCTTGGCCAACGACAAGCCCGTGGGCTGGGAGGACTCTCTCTTAGTCATATGGGTTAGTTTTGGCTCCTGTGAGGAGCAGGGAGCTGGACTTGATGCCCTGATGGGTCCCTTCCCTTTGAGATACCCCAGGGACAGCTCTTACCCAGCTCCTGCAGGGCTGAGACCACCCAGTGTTACTGAGCACAATCAAACCTGGCCCAGAATAGCTGTGGGTTCAAAAGTCAGTTAAGGCCAGGAGCCAGGGATAAGTGTATTTTGGTTAATGTTTTAAAGCAGCCGGATGCTGCAGAGTCTCTGTTTGGAAAACTAAAAGCTTGTTTACTGTTGTTGCTGGCCCTGTTACTCACCCTTGCTGAAAGGCTCTAGGAACAGCCTCTGTCCCCATCCCACTCAGACCAGGGGTTTCCCTTATTTACCAGAGAGCTGCAGAAATTACCACACTGAAAAACAGATCCGAAGAAACATCACATAGATGCTTTTTATTCCACATTCCCTTTAAAATGTCAGGTTGTTTGGATAGAGAGAGGGGGCATGTCCAAGCCATGCAGGTGAACACACCTGAAGCCCATGGGTAGATGTTTGTGCTGGCTCAGGACCCAGAAGGGAATTACCTGTGAGTTGTTGCACACCAGGTTCAGTGTGAGCAGGGCAGTGGCTGCCTGGGCCCCAGAGTGACTGCAAGCCCAGCTCCATCCAGGCTCAGATCAGCTTCCAGCTGGCCAAGACCTGCCAGGCTTCTATCCTTGGCAGAGGGAGGGGTCTCATTTCAGTGTTTGGCCACTTTCCTACCTGGGAACTGGCACTCATCTGTTGGTGCTGCTGGGCACATCCTGAAACAGCCCTGAACCCTGCAGTCACTGTATCCTGCCAGGACATGGATTTCCTCACTGCTGCCAGGACTTTGCTCCAGCATGAGCTCTCTCTGCACGTGCCAGCACTTCCTGTGGTTCTGCCATTGTGTGAGTTACTTTTTATAAGTTTTTCACCATTTCTTTTGTATGTGCTGGATGTCCCATGCTTCAGTGTATAAACAACAGCTTTGCAAATCCCTGGGATTCTTCTTCCACCAGCCAGACATGCAGCCTCTCACCTTTCCGTGGTCTTGCCAAATTGGTGAGACCAATTCATCTGCTGCTTGTTCAACATTTGCAGGGCTGATAAATCCACCCTGAAAATTGGACAGTTTTTGGTGTGGCTGGATCTCTGCCTGGGGAAAATCTCATGGTTTATAGGCTCTGCTAACATGAAATGAGGTGATGGGGGAGCAGAAGGAAGCAGGGCCACATGTGCTGCCCAACCCTTCCTGCTCAGAGCTGCCCTGAGCAATAGGGGGAAAATCTGCCTGAAGCACGTGTCTGGATGAAAAGCTGAAAGTGCTTTGCTTCACAGGACAGATAACACGGTGTCAGGGTACCTGGGGCAAAATTCAGTGCCAGAAGATCAGCCAAGATCTTGTGGCTGAAGAAAACAAACCCTTTTGTGTCCTCTGGTCAAAACCAAGAGCTGAGGCAGGTTCACGTGTGCCTTGTTTTCATCACTCCCACTGCACATGGAATCACTCTGCAGGTATTTGCAGAGATGTGGCTGACAGCATAAATTAGCAATATCTGTGGAAGATACAAGCTCAGAGAAGTATCTGCCATGGAAACCGAGACTAAAGCTGATGCTTTAGGAGTAAGACATCAGAAAGCTGCCAAGATCAAGCACGCGTTCCTTGTGAGCTCATCTCGCACAGAGCAGTAACAAATGACTCTGCCCCTTCAAGCTTCTCTGCCCACTTTGTATAAATTTTGTTGTGTTTGGCTCTGACAGAGCGATGAAGCATACCTCGCCTGTTTTTTTCCAGTAATTTTTGTTTATATTCGTCTTTTAATACTGCTTTCCCAGTACTGCTGAGGAGGAATTATTCATGTGTTGGATTGGAGAGCAACTCCAGAGAAGATGTGATTTCTATCATCGTTCTCCTGCTATTATTGTGTAATTGCTTTGTGAGACGCAAACGCTCCATTTCACCCGTTAATGGGAGGATTAATTCCCATCCCCACCGTCTGCAGAGAGGCGCAGCCACGTCTCTAATTGTGCTCTGCTCCTCGCGGCGTGACGGGCTCGGGGTGCTCCGGGTGTGAGGGGTTCTGCTGCCAGGAAAGCCCCGGCGGAGCGGGGGAGCCCCGGGGCAGGAGGTGGAGGGAGGCTGGGGCTGCCCGGGGTGCGGGGCTGCCACTGCCTGCACCACAAACTCCTGCAGAGAACTTGCTCTGCCTTAATGTAACCTCCAAAACCACTCCAAAGAAGGTAATCCGGGATGCCTGGCAGTTCCCTGGGACATGTTTTGCATATCTTTCCCTCCACTAGCTGCTGTCAAAGCCTGCACGGTCTGTAACACCCGCTTGGGATCAGAGGATGCCGCAGCCCCACGAGCATGGGTGCTGCCCAGAACTTCCCAGCCAGGCATGGGACATTCTGAAACTGAGACAGGTATCAGAATATCCTGTGAAATCTGTGAGATATAATAGGTAGATAGATATAGTAATTGAGATATAGATATTTGCATTGTCTTCAGGTCATTCAGTGAAAACCTAAGAATGGGAAATGTCCAGGAGCCTCCAGCCATCTCTGCTCTTCCCATCCTTTCCCTGGCTCCCATGGTCTGGAAATCTGGCTCCTCACAGCCTTCACAGCTGGGAACCTCAGCCCTTCCCAGGAACCAGAAATGCCACTGTCTGCTGGGAAAGGTTCCTGAGATGGAAAGGTTTCTGAGATGGAGTGCTCTGTGGCATGGCTCTAAGGTCAAGGAGGAACTGGTTCATTGTGTTGCTCTTGGAATCCAAATTCCTGGGAGGTTGTCAGACATCCAGGTCATGCGAATGGCAGTGCCTGCCCTGGCTCCAACCTGGCTACAGCCTCTTTCCACTGTGGCTTGTGTGTCTCTGGGACTCCACCTGAGATTTCTGTTTGTTTGGCTGTTGCTTGGGTTTTTCTGTGGTTGTTGTTTCTTTAATAGAACATCTGGGAACACTTGTCCAAATCTCACGGCAGAACGCTGCACCCTTTGCTCACAAAGCCCAGACTTGGCCATGTGTGTTCCTTGTCACCCCTCCTGTGGTCCCCAGGTCAGAGATGCAGGACAGGACAGGTACTTGGTACAGGAAGGAGGGGATATTTGTCCCCAGGTCAGAGGTTCAGGATAAGGAGGGTGTTTTAAGGCCATTTCTGTTGCAGTTCAGTTGCTGAGAAGTGCAGATATGTCTCAGACAAACCTCACACAGCTGAAAACAGCCTGAAAACAGGAAAAGCCGACTGCTTTTCAAACAGAAGGCATGATTGCACAGTTAAGCCAGTTAAATTCCATCAGAAAATATTTTAATAGGAGAAAAAATAAGGACCAGCCTTAGTGAGGAGAATGCAGCCCCAGAGCTGTGCAGAGCAGCCCTGTTGTGCCCTGGCCAGGGAATGGCTGGAGCTGGGTGAGCCCCGGCTGAGCCAGCATCGCTCTGTGCAGGGAGACCATATAAGAGTAAAGTCTGTGGTGTTACTGATAATGAATGTCTCCTCATTTCTCATAAATTCTCTGCTAAATGTACGATCACCAAGTTAATAATGCAGTGCAGGACATAAAGGATAGCCAGTTACAGTAAGTAAATCATGTCTGGTAAGAAACAGAAACTTCTGGCACTTTAACCATGCAGAACCCCTTGGGAGAAGCCCTGCATGCAGCAAAGCAGAGCTGAGGACACAACTGGTGTGGATGCTGCTGCCACAAGGGACTGGAGGGTCTGGGCAGGCAATAGCTCACTGTGTAAGGAAGCCACGGGTGCTTCTCTTGGTGCTTGAAACTTCCAAAATCCATTTTGCAAAGAGAGACTCTGGCTGTGGTGCTCCCCACATGTCATGGGAGATCACTCCTGAAATACGGTGGCAGGCTGCCAGCCAAAGCATCCTCACAAGAGCCATGTCTACGGGCATGCAGGGTGTGGGGCAGAGCAGGAGTTTAAGTGGAACAATTCCATCAGGTGCCAGCAGGACCAGCCCCCTGAGGTGGCACCAGATCCCTGAGGTGCCACCAGCCCCATGAGGTGCCACCAGCCTGTCACTCGTGCCACCCCTCTCACCGTGCCCTGCTATTCCCATGGGACCCAGAGAAAGTATTTGAATATCCTGACTTCAGCATCTTCCTCCCAGGTCAGGAATGAAAGTTTGGACTTTGGAGCACGAACAACCTTTTTCTTTCTCTGCCTAATTTCCTGTTTGACCTTCCTGAAGGTCCCGAGGACCAGTCGCTGGAGAGGGGCGAAGGCAGAGCCGTCTCCAGCTGTCTCCAGCTCATTGTCTGCTGCCGAGGGGACGGGCTCACGGGAAATCCTGCTGCGGGGCTGGGCCGAGGGCTGGCTCGGGTCATTGTCACAGCGCGACAAGCGGGCGACAGCAGCCAGCACACGTAGAGGCGCCCCGGTGCCCCCTCCGCAGGGCTCTAATCTCTCTGGAACCGCTTCCTCTGCTGCAGGAGAGGTGGCAGACAGGACGTGCCTTTGTGCCTTTGTGCCTTTGTGCCGCTCCCGCTGCCGGGGTTCTGCGGTGCCCCCGTGGCTGCGCTGCAGAGGCGGCGCCGGGTCCGGGCGGGAGGAGCGGGACCGGAGCGGTGCTGGCGATGCTCGGGTACCTGCGGAGGAGATCCTGGCTAGCCAGGGGGACACCAAAACCTAAACTCGTGTCTTTCTCTAGGGCCAGGGAAAGCCCGGGTGGTCTCTGTGCAATGTTTGAAAGCCTGCGAGTCGTCCAGGCTGGGAAACACCGGCTTCATGCTGAAAGAGCTAAGCCGGGTGCAAGGTCAGAGGGACAGGCTTCTTGGGCAGATTGAGTTTTCATTTCCTTAATTTTGTGTCAAAGCAAAGTGAGATGTGGCAGAGGGAGCTCCTGACTTAGCTGTGTTTTGGAGAGGAACTGCTGAGGTTTGGGTCTGTGTAGCTGAGTAAGGCTGGGAGAGGAAAACCGGGCAGGGAAGGAGGGAAACAGCAAAGCTGCATCCGTGGAGATTTATCAGGGAGTCAATGCTGTGTTGATCGTCTGGGAGATGAGCTTGGCACTGCGGAGTTATCAGTTTTGTAACTCATCTCTCCACTAACAAAAGAGTTCCTGGGAGAGAACAGATGGTGTTTGGTTCCTACCATGGTCTCTGGTGGCCCAGAAACTTCGCTTTGTAGCTGCTAGAAAAGCAATTCCTGTGATCCCCTTCCCATGCCTGAGCCACGGGGGCTGCTGGCTGCCTCTGGGTATTCGGGGGGCTTTCTGCCTGCTGAGGCCCTGCTGCAGGTCCTGCCCAGCTCAGCTGGGGCTGGCAGTGCCCCTGCAGCTGTAGGGGATGGGAGCTGCTCCGTGGGTGTGGTACAGGTTTGTGCCCTGGCTCTGGTGTCCCCAGGCTGCTTCTGGGTTATGGCAGGTAACTGAACTTTGCCAGTGCTTGTTTTCCCCAGAAAACTGCCCCGGCTGCACACGTCAGCCCTGCTCAAAGAGCAGCAGCAGGGCTGTAAAGCCTATCTCTGGGACAGGCAAGGCTGGCAGTTTCAGGCACCACTTCTGGTTTGAGCCGGGCAGAACTGGAGCAGAGAGGCTCCCACGAACCCTGAATCATCTGTGGAGCACAGACCTGCTCTGGACAGCACAGAGAGTTTCCCCTCCTGTCCTAGCCCCAGTCAGAGCCAGCAGCCCAAGTGCTGCAACCTCGACACTGAGTAGCAGCCTGCTGACAGCCCCTGCTCTCAGAGGTATTTAACTCTCCTTTTCTAGATGTTTCCCCACAATCACAGTTACAGACTCAGTGACTGATGCCTTGTTTACAAGGCAGCCTTGTCTTTGTTCTCCAGATCTGCCCTTGACTTGCTGTCAGGTGTCAGTGTGTGGGGGGCTTCAGGCTGTCTGCTGGGTTATTTATGCACCAGTTCAGACAAAAAAGAACCAGTTTAGAGCTGCCAGTAGATTTTAGTTCTGTGTGGGAGGGGAGGGAAGGGGAGAGGGTGATGCTGTGTGTGTAGCAAGCAGTGCTTTGCAGTGCCTCTGGCAGGGTCTGGCTGAGCAGCAAAGTGCTGATGGTGAGCCTGGGCTCTGATGGCTCCCACTGTGGCTCTGAGCCCGCAGTGGTTCGGGGTCAAACCAGAAGCCAGGCCAGCAGTTTGTGCTCTGGAATTGTTGGCATCTGCCTGGGAGAAGTAAATCTGATTTGACTTTGTGTCTGCCTTGTGGAGAGAATCTGCCCCTCTCAAGGGTCTGTGTGGGACTGAGGGAGCCAGAGGGTTGCAGGGTCATGGGGAGCCCTGTTCTCACCCCTCTGATGGGCACAAAGAGAAATAAAATATGTGTTCTGTCAGTAAACAGTGCCGAGTGTGATGTCAGGGCCGGTGAGCTCATGCCCAGGACCCTCAGTGCAGAAAGCTGAGTCAGTTCCGGCCACGATGAGCTTTGTGGAAGGAGCATTTTCCAATGTCTAGGGAAATGTTACACAGAAAATAAACAGATATCTGACCCCAGACCCCTGCCCCTCTGCAGGCCTCTCTCATCACGGCAGCAGCTGGGGGAGAGGATGATGCTGCAGCAAAGGGGATCCACACACCCTGGGGCACTGTCAAGGTATTCCCAGCACCGTGTCTGGCAGGCATGTGGCAAACATCAAGCTTCTTGTTTGGCAAATTAACTGAGGAAGAGAAAGGAGTGATAGCCTGGCCAGCTGGCCCTGGGCTGGTGGGATAGTGTCCTGACTTGTGGGGCTGTCCTGACTCTCAGGGACGGTGTCCTGATGTGCCCCATCTGCTCGTGGGGAGCCCCACATGAGCTGTGTCCCACGTCCTCTCAGGCAAATATTTTCCTTCCTCCCCTTCCCCCCGAGGCTGTGGGGCTCCTCTCTGTTGAGGAAGTATCTTTGATCAGTAGAAATTAAACCAGGAAAATATTTTCCATTTGTGTCAGGATAAAAATGGCTCAAGCCAGGGATGATTGATAGCTGAAAAAAATGGGAGCAGCCCCCGTGCTGTTTCGGAAGGCTTCCCACTGTCCTTGCTTACAGTAAACACCAAATATATTTAGCTGCAGAGCCCAGCATGACACAGCCTCTTACTGCAATAATAGCAGTGCCTTGTCTCTTTTCTTTTTTTTTTCTCTTTTCTAAGAAATGGCATTTACTAGAGCTCCTAGGAAGCCGGGTAGTGATTGCTTCACAGGCTCACCGTGCCTGCTGGGACAGCAGTATCTGTGTTTGCCCTTGTTTACCAGGTCTAGCAACTGGGCTGTGGTGACTAACTTGGCAAACAGGCGTTCAGGAGCCCGTGGCACATCATCTGTGTGGCACCAGTGACGTGCCACCATGCAGGCACTGGTTAAACCCTGCTCCCAGCCCTACTAGGCACCCTGGCCAGCAGAGAAATGGTGAAACCTTCACCAGGACCTGCCTGTGTCTTGTTCCCACCCTTTCTTTGCCCTGTACTAAGCTATATTTATTCTAGTGCTAATGTTTGGGTCTCTGGTTTCTTTATTTACCAACAGTTGTAATAGTGCAAGGTTTTGCAAACACTGGCCAAGGATTACAGGGAAATAAAAGCTCTTCCCAAAGGTCCCCCATCCTTTATCTGATAATGAAGACTTTACCATTTCCCAGCCTATGTCCTCCTCTTAGTAGTGGTGGCTTCTCAATCTGTTCCCCAATCCCTCTCCATATTAGGTATAAATTAGCAGCTCCTTTCTCCCACCCCATGCTGTAATTAGCAATTTTTGGCTTGAGTCATGGCCTGTAATCATATCTGGCCGGCAGTCACTGCAGAGGTGAGCCCTTCCCCAGGTACAGATAAGCCTCTCCTTGTGCCAAGCTGAGTGTTCTGAGGGACACAGGGACACGGTGCTCGGGGCACAGCCTCAGCCCTGGTGGCAGCACCACAGAAAAGGTGAAGGCACTTATTTTCTGTGCTCTCACACCCTCCCAGTGGGGGATTACAAGGCAAACTTGGTTGTTACTAATAAATTACTTAGGCACCTCTGGCCGAGGTGTGCAGGAACAGAGCCCAACCAGGTGGCAAGGAAGTGTTCCCCCAGAAAAGCCCTGGGATGGCCCCTGGTCACAGTGCAGGGACATTTGGGCCACAGGTGTGACAGCACTGGGGACTTGCTGCCTTTCCAAGGTGCAGCAATTGGTTCTGCAGCAGGGCAAAGTTTGGGATGTGGCATTCGGAGCCCGGCAGCCCCTGGGTGCTCCCAGGAATGCAGCAGGTCCAAAGCTCTGCTTCAGCAGCACAAATGAAGCAGGAGTTGGGGGAATTTCTCTGAGATAAATTCAGCAGTGACTGGAGAAAGATGGGGATGGAAATGAGCAATCCTGGCACGGACCAGGAACACAGGAGAGGAATAGCAACCATGGCTCAGACTAGAATTGGCCGTGGCTCCAATGGGAGTTCACAATGTAACAACAGCCTGGGGACCCTGAGATGGGGCTGCAAACTCCCAGACACTTTAGGGAGGTTGATCATGAAGGAGTTTATAGCTTATGAGGAGTTTGTAAGGGAGCCAGGACCCAGATAATAGGGGATTTTAATTACTTAGATATTGATGGATATAATAAGTGTGCAGCAAACCACAAAGGGAAACCTGTGGCTGGAGGGGAGAGTGAGATTGATCTATGCACAGCATGTTAAATTACTTAAATCATTCAGAGCCTCTTCTGGCCCCAGCTCCAGGAGCAGAGCCAAGTATGATAAATAAGGCTGGAATTGGGAAGTGTCTAGAATCCAAATGTTTGTATTCCTGTTCGATTTCAAATATTCATGGGGACAAAAGCAGCAAAGCACTAGGCTGAGTCTGCCTGGGGGCTGTGGGAATTCCTGTGGGGGTGCTGGCAGCACCAAGAAAGGGCTGCTGGCAGCACCAAGAAAGGGCTGCCAGTGCCCATGGGCAGCTCAGGAACTTTTGCACAGATTTGTCTCCATGGATGGTGACCTGGGTGAGACCTGGGCACGGCAAGGAGGGACCCAGAGCGACTGAGGGTGATGGAAACTCTGAGCCAGCAGTGTGGGTGGGAGGACGGGCTGGGCATGGCCCAGGGGCAGAGGGAGCCTGGCAGGCAGGGCTGGTCACCTCCTGTGGGTTGGTGCCAGGGCTGGTGAGGCTCTGTGAGGTTTGGTGCATCAAAGGTGTGCCAAGGTGTGCCTCCTCCTGCCACCTTGGGCGTGCACCAGGCTGCTCCATCACACAGGCCTGACCATGGGATATCATGGGGGAAATCTCTGCTTAACAAAAGCAAGGAGTCATAAGTCAGGTGGACACTCCAAAATGTGGCTGGAAGAGCTGCAGGGCAGCTCCACAATGGAAACATGTGCCTCAGTGCTGCAGGACAGGGCCTGGCTGCAGAGATAAGGGAGATTTCTGTCTGGGTGGCACCGATTTGGGGCTGTAGCTGCTGCTCTGGATGTGGACAAGGGCTGGGACATCTCTCCTGTTTTCCATCCACTCCCTGGCAGGCGTCAGTCCCAGCTGACCCAGCAGATACTGCTGGGCTCAGGGAGTTGGTGCAAAATCCTGTTCTCAGTCACGTGGATCCTGGGCAGGCTGCACATCCCAGCCTCACTGCAGAGGTACCTGTGGGAGCTGAGGTCAGGGGGCAGCACCTCTGAAAGAGAGGGGAGACTCTGCTCTTCTGCTGCTTTTCTCTTGCTGAAATAACATTAATTCTATTACAAAGCAGCAGAAAAGGTCTTAACCCTGCTTGTTCCAGCGTTCAGGTTGTCCCAGCTGGGGTCTGGCAGAGAGCAGCAGAGCCTGGACACTGCTGCTCAGGAGAGCTGATGGGTAACCATGACTGGACTCATCCCACACATTCTGGGCTCCAAAACAAACCCTTCAGGACAGAGTGGGGCCTCAGGTTGGCAGCCTGTGCCAGCACAGTTCCCACTGTCAGGATGCAGCATGGATGCCAAGCACATGGTTATCCTCAAACACATTGTGCCATTTTTAGGCACAGGCATAAATTATTTAAATGCCACGTGCTTCGAGTCAGAATGCACCTGAGACTTTAGATGTCTGTGTCTTGTGATCAATGTTAGACAGCAATGGTTTGAAAACAGAGAGAAATCAAAGCTCTCTTGGAGCAGCTGTCTCAGCCTGCCAGGAGAGCACAGAGGAAAGGCCTTGCTGTGCTTCACTATCTGGGTATTTCCAGGGCAGCAGGATCCTCACTGAGCTCAGCTCTAAAGGGGCTGCAGCTCATTGTTGGTGAGCTGGCTGTGACAGAGCATTCAGTAAGGTGAACTCAGGCATGGGGAGCCTGTGCTCTGCACTCTGCTGGCCTGGGAACACAGTGGGCTCCTTCTCTGCAGTTTCTTGGGCACTTTCCTCATTCACCAAAAGCAGAGTGTGCCCTTGGATCTCCAGAGCCCTCTGACACCTCTCAGATTTCCCATCTCTCCTTTTCTCCTCTGAGGTGACACCAATCCATCCTCCTGCCCCTCAGGACCTGCTCCTGACCCCTCTGGCACGGGGCAGAATGCTGAGGGAAGGAGAGGAAAGGAAACCCAACCCCTGGGGGTCCTGTGGCCCTTCCTGGCACCGGCGTCGCTGCTGCCCAGGGGGGTTTGGGCATCTACACCCCGTCCCTGCAGGGCCAGCCTGCCCCAGCTCCCTCCAGTCCTGGCTGCATTGCTCATCTAGATGCAGTGATTTTTCCCCTGATCCAAGTTTGCTGTTTTCCTGAAATGGTCTGAAATGTAATAGACCAAGACAATCATCAGGATGAAATACTCCCTACATGAAATATGCAGCAGCTGTTCAGAAATGAAGATCAAGCGGAGGGAGCACTGCCAGGCAAAGATTTAAAGGTGCTGACACGTTCCCGTGGGTTGTTTACTGAAGTCATCTCTGAAGCCCCACTTTTAGGGCTATATTAAAAAAAAAAAGCACAAAATACAGTTTAGCAAAAGTTTAATAATTCAAGCTACAGTGTGCTGAGCTTGTTTTTGCCCTTATGGGAACAACATCTCGTTCCAAAGGACCTTGACTCTCTTCTGGTAGTGCAGAAGAGGCGCTGCCAGGGCTATTTTTGCACCCAGACACTGACTGGGTGTGAATCCTGCCTCTGCTGGCCGTGCCAACAAAACCTGGGGAGGCAAAACAGAGCCATATGGCCCCATTTCCCCAGCGACGCCAATTCCAAGGAATCTGGGTGTGCTGACTTGCTAGAAAGGGCAACACAGGCACCTGGCATGATAAAAAAAGCTTTAGCACCGCTCTTGGCACGAGGCTCTGCCCACTCAGCCCAGCTGGGTGGTGTGAGGTGAGCCTGGTCCTGCACCCCGAAGTGAGCCTGTTCCTGCAGCCCGTTCCTGCAGCCCATTCCTGCAGCCCATTCTGCAGCCTGTTCCTGCAGCCCGAGGTGAGCCTGTCCTGCAGCCCATTCTTGCAGTCCCTTCCTGCAGCCCGTTCTGCAGCCTGTTCTGCAGCCCATTCCTGCAGCCCCTTCCTGCAGCCCATTCCTGCAGCCCATTCTGCAGCCCATTCTGCAGCCCGTTCCTGCAGCCCGAGGTGAGCCCAGTCCTGCAGCTTGAGGTCAGCCCACTCCTGCAGCCCAGGTGAGCCTGTCCTGCAGCCCATTCTGCAGCCTGTTCCTGCAGCCCGAGGTGAGCCTGTCCTGCAGCCCATTCCTGCAGCCCATTCTGCAGCCCCTTCCTGCAGCCTGTCCTGCAGCCTGTCCTGCAGCCCATTCTGCAGCCTGTTGTTCCTGCAGCCCGTTCCTGCAGCCCGTTCCTGCAGCCCTTTCCTGCAGCCCTTTCCTGCAGCCCTTTCCTGCAGCCCTTTCCTGCAGCCCTTTCCTGCAGCCCTTTCCTGCAGCCCTTTCCTGCAGCCCTTTCCTGCAGCCCTTTCCTGCAGCCCTTTCCTGCAGCCCTTTCCTGCAGCCCTTTCCTGCAGCCCTTTCCTGCAGCCCTTTCCTGCAGCCCTTTCCTGCAGCCCTTTCCTGCAGCCCTTTCCTGCAGCCCTTTCCTGCAGCCCTTTCCTGCAGCCCTTTCCTGCAGCCCTTTCCTGCAGCCCTTTCCTGCAGCCCTTTCCTGCAGCCCTTTCCTGCAGCCCTTTCCTGCAGCCCTTTCCTGCAGCCCTTTCCTGCAGCCCTTTCCTGCAGCCCTTTCCTGCAGCCCTTTCCTGCAGCCCTTTCCTGCAGCCCTTTCCTGCAGCCCTTTCCTGCAGCCCTTTCCTGCAGCCCTTTCCTGCAGCCCTTTCCTGCAGCCCTTTCCTGCAGCCCTTTCCTGCAGCCCTTTCCTGCAGCCCTTTCCTGCAGCCCTTTCCTGCAGCCCTTTCCTGCAGCCCGTTCCTGCAGCCCTTTCCTGCAGCCATTTCCTGCAGCCCTTTCCTGCAGCCCGTTCCTGCAGCCCTTTCAGGCAGTGACCCTCAGAGCAGCCCCCCAGCCCAGGCAGCCCCAGCTCTGTCTCTGTCCTGGGCTGCCCCTGGCTCTGGGCTGGGAGTTATTCTGCTGCTGGTACCCAGTGAGGAGCAGGGATTGTCAGAATAATTTTTCCTGTGCTGTTGTGACAGGTAGAAGAATTATAAAAGAAAGGCCTCATAAAATCGGGGCCACTCTATCAAATTCATAGCCAGTCTGTCATCTCTTCTAACTGTAGTTAAGCAATTTGCAAATTGCAATTTGAAATTTGTTTTCACTTCCCAAGTGAAAATAATCTTGGTATGAAAGGTTTAACACAGCAGCCTATTCTGGGGTTGAAAAATAAGTGCTTCTGTGTAAACAATTAGATCTGTTCCATAAGAATCCATAAAGGAAAAATGTAAACAACTGAATCTTAGCACACACACAAATCACCTTCAGACCAAAAAAATGAAGTGGTAAGAAAAGTACCAGCCAATGGGCATTGCACACGAGTGAAAACTGTACAAAATAAGTGATGTGAATAAAGAATTGGCTTTTCCCGTATGGAGAAAATGGAGTCTGGGCTAATTTGTTACAAGATCTGATGACCCGAGGCGATCGCGGGAGGGAGGCGGGCCCGGCCAGGACGGACCCGAGAGACGGAACCCACAAAGTGGGGAACGAGCAGCCCGCGGCGAAAAGAAATTCAAGCAGCGAATGCGCAAAGTAGCGAAAAGCAGCAGCTCCAGCCGGGACTGCACAAAAAACACGAAAACAAAAACCGGGAGGGAGCTCCCGAGCGGGAGCGCACGGAGATGGAAACAAACCCAGAAACAAACCCAGAAACCCAGAAACAAACCCAGAAACAACCTCAGAAACAAAGCCAGAAACAAATCCAGAAACACAGAAACAAGCCCAGAAACAAATCCAGAAACACAGAAACAAAGCCAGAAACAAATCCAGAAACACGGAAACAAAGCCAGAAACAAATCCAGAAACAAACCCACAAACCCAGAAACGAACCCAGAAACAACCCCAGAAACGAACCCAGAAACACAGAAAGAACCCCAGAAAAAACCCAAACACAAACCCAGAAACCCAAAAACAAATCCAGAAACAAACCCAGAAACCCAGAAACAAACCCAGAAACCCAGAAACAAACCCAGAAACATAGAAAGAACCCCAGAAAAAACCCAAACACAAACCCAGAAACCCAAAAACAAAGCCAGAAACAAAGCCAGAAACAAACCCAGAAACAAATCCAGAAACGCAGACACAAACCCAGAAACAAACCCAGAAACACAGAAACAAACGCAGACACAAACCCAGAGACAAACGCAGACACAAACAGCGTGGAAATGACACGAATCGAGCCGCGGAGACGCGATCGAGAATCGTGACAGAAGGCTGGCAAAAAGCCGTGCAAAATCCGTGGGGTAACGTGCACACTGAGAGTTCAAAAAAGGGGTAAACAGGTGCAAACAGGGGACAAAACACGATAAAAGGAAAATGCGAATTTCACTGCTACGGCGTAGAAAACAACGTGAGAGTAGATGTACAAAATGCCTTTTTTTATCGACAGGTGGGACGAGTTGGGGCAGTTTTTGTGGGCAGGAGAAGACACGGTAGCCACAAATCGTTACTACATGGTATTTTATTCGAAAATCGTAAAAAAAATTACAAAAATACAATATAAGGAACCGCAGCTGCTGCGGCAACTTCCCCCCGCCGCGGGCTCCTCTTGGTCACCGTCTCCTGTGTACGCAGGTCCGTTTCTGTTCCCTCCACCCAGGAACGATGGAGAAGTTACCTTTTAATTCGGTTTTTCGTGTTGAAAAGATTATTAAAATTGCTACAGCCCCTGTGAAGCGCTCTCGGTCCCGGCCGTGCGGGGACCGCACCAACCCCAGGCACGGAACCGTGTGCGTGCCCCTCTGAAAACGGCCCCGGCGGGACACAGTGTCCCCGGCGCCGCGGGGTGCCCGCTCCCGTTCCTCGGCGGCCGCGGTGGCCGGTGGTGACCGCGGTGGCCGCGGTGGCAGCGGCGGCTCCGCGCGGTGAATTTTATCCTGCAGAAACCCCCGAGCTCCGGGCACCGGTCGGTTCGCAGCTACATGCGGAACGCGCGAGCTCTGCGGATGGCAGGGAGCGGACGGCATTTGCTGAGACACAGCTCCCGGCGCGGGCGGTGCCGGCGCCATCGCCGCACCCGCGGCTCCTTCAGGGGCTCCGGCGGGGCCGGGGGAGCCACAAACGCTTTGTGTCTCTCTAACCTTTTCTGTATTTGTTTCGGTGTTTTCTCCCCTTTTTCTGCATGTGATCTTTAGAGGTTATTTTGTGTTGTTTTCCCCCCGCGGGTGTCCGGGCAGGCGGGGATGCAGCAGGGTCCGATCTCCAGGGATGCGCGCCGGAGTTCTCGCTCGGTTTCCTTGTTTCATCTTAAGGTCATAAGTTCATAAATGTTTAGAAAAGTATCATCTTAACCCCCTAAGATAGTGCTGATATATTGAATACATTATGTAAATTTACTGATTTTAGAGTAGGCATTATTCATTAAAATGTTATTACAGTATTTATATTCGGCTTCTTATATACTTTAACATCTCTTCGTGTAATCATATAAAAGACACGTGTCGTTCCAGGATTGTTCTGTTTGTTTAAAATACGTTAGGGGATACCCCTGCCCCCATTGAGAGCTCGGGCTGTAGCCAGGCCTCAGCTGTGCCTGGGTGAGAGATTTGCCAACAGCCCCAGGTGTTTTCTGCATCAAAACAAAACTCAAGTCCCTTTGGCTTTATTTTGCCCTTCGCTGACCCCCGAACCCCTCCGCCCTCCAGCTCCAGTCCCACCCGTGTCCGCCTGCCCATCCCTGCTCCGCCCCTGCCCTCGGGGAGCGGCTGCGGCGCCCAAACGCGGATTTCTCCCGCCCCCTGCTGCTGGGGAAGCGCTGCGGGGCCGCGGTGGGAATTTCTCACGGCTGGGTCGGGAATCGCTGCTTTATTCGTGCGTGGAACCCACCCGTGCCCGAGCTGCGGCCCCACGGGCAGGGTGGAGCAGGGAAGAGCAGGGGGCTTGGAGGGGCGCGGCTGTGCCCTGGGGCCCGGGGATGACGCCCGTGCCAGGGGAGGACGCTGTGCCCATGCCCGTGCCAGGGGAGGATTCTGTGCCCATGCCCGTGCCAGGGGAGGATTCTGTGCCCATGCTGTGCACATGCTGTGCCCACGCTANCTCTGTTCTCTCTCAGCAGCAGCAGCAGCAGCAGCAGCTCTGTTCTCTCTCAGCAGCAGCAGCAGCAGCAGCAGCTCTGTTCTCTCTCAGCAGCAGCAGCAGCAGCAGCAGCTCTGTTCTCTCTCAGCAGCAGCAGCAGCAGCAGCAGCTCTGTTCTCTCTCAGCAGCAGCAGCAGCAGCAGCAGCTCTGTTCTCTCTCAGCAGCAGCAGCAGCAGCAGCAGCTCTGTTCTCTCTCAGCAGCAGCAGCAGCAGCAGCAGCTCTGTTCTCTCTCAGCAGCAGCAGCAGCAGCAGCAGCTCTGTTCTCTCTCAGCAGCAGCAGCAGCAGCAGCAGCTCTGTTCTCTCTCAGCAGCAGCAGCAGCAGCAGCAGCTCTGTTCTCTCTCAGCAGCAGCAGCAGCAGCAGCAGCTCTGTTCTCTCTCAGCAGCAGCAGCAGCAGCAGCAGCTCTGTTCTCTCTCAGCACCCCGAGTTGTTCCTCCTGTCCCAGACACACACGGGTGGGAAGGCTGCTGCTGCCAACGGGAGCGTTTGGATCTTGGCTTGTGCGTTGCAGACAGACCGCGGAGCG
>VXBR01005358.1:729-37281 GCA_013400215.1 Cisticola juncidis | reverse complement strand
GGAGGCTGAAGTCGTGGGAGCCGCCGGTGCCCTGGGCCTCCAGGGCAGACGGGGCGGTCCCCGCGGCGGGGCCGGGCTGTCCCCGCCGGGCGCGGGCCCTGGTGGCGGCCATGGCGATGTACTTGGTGACGATGGCGATGTGGTAGGAGCGCAGCTCGGCCAGCGCAGACACGCAGCGGTTGAAGGCGGCGCGGAGCCGCGCGTCCCCCGAGGCCACCACGCGCTGCCGCAGGGACGCGCCGCGGACGCGCTCCACGAAGGCTCTGTGGGCCGGGGGCATGTAGTGCCTCATCCTGTGCAGGAAGGCGGCTGCGGGACACAGCAAAGGGAGGAATAAGTTGTGGGTAAGTGGATCCAAGGCCCTGAGCTGTTGCTGTGAGGTTTTTCCCAGCTGCCTGAGCGTTTCATATTAAGGAGAAGTCTGTACCTTCTCACGCTCCTTTAATGTAAACACCAGCGATGTTTCACGAACAGAGCCATTGTTTTACATTCCATGCTGGGACAAACAAGACTGTGTGACAGCCCCCTTGACCAATGTGGTGGGGAGGTGGGAATTCCATCCTCCAATCCACGGGCCTCATGGGAAATGTATAAAGGTGGAATTTTGTAAATAAAGTTGTCTTCCTGCCCTGCATGCTCTGTGAACCCAGACCAGTGTCCCAGTCTCATTTTCTGGTCGGCCTTGAGGTGATACTGACCCTCTAGGAGAGGAGCTGGCCTGGAGCTGTGGTGCTGGCACAGTTAGCAGGGACCCCTGCTCTGCCTCCCATTAAGTGAGATAGAAAATCCATATTAGGTCAGTGCTCCATTAGGGCTGGTGCTAACCCTAAAAGGCAGGGTTTAGCCCTGCTCCCAGCCTTTTTTTTTTTTTTCCTAGTGCAGTGGTTTTGCTAATTTCTGGTAAATATTTCTGTTGTGGGCTGGACTAACATGAAGCTTTATGAATGGCCTCTCACTGGCAGGGCCTGCACGTTCTGCTCCCTCATCTCTGGGCCCACAAAGAATCTCAGCAAAAAGCTGACATGCAAGAAGCCATGTGTGCTTCTGTGAATTTATCATGGTGAGGAAGCACCTGCCAGAGCCACATTTATAACCTTCCTCCCTGGAACTGGGCAGAGCCTGGTTCTGCAAGGATGAGATGGGCACATATCCTGCTTGACAGAGCTGGCACAGTCACGGGCATCACTGTGGCTCCCCTCTGCCCCTGCCCCTTTTTGCCCTGGAGAAGGACAAGCCCATGGCTCCCCTCTGCCCCTGCCCCTTTTTGCCCTGGAGAAGGACAAGCCCATGGCTCCCCTCTGCCCCTGCCCCTTTTTGCCCTGGAGCAGCCAGCCCGTGGCTCCCCTCTTCCCCTCGTTTGTCATGGAGAAGGACAAGCCCGTGGCTCTCCTCTTCCCCTGCCCCTTTTTACCCTGGAGCAACCAGCCCGGGGCTCCCCTCTGCCCCTGTTTCCCCTGGAGCAGCAGCCCGTGGCTCCCCCCTGCCCCTCTTTCCCCTGGAGCAGCAGCCCGGGGCTCCCCCCTGCCCCTGTTTCCCCTGGAGCAGCCAGCCCCGGGCTCTCCCCTGCCCCTGTTTCCCCTGGAGCAGCCAGCCCCGGGCTCCTCCCTGCCCCTCTTTCCCCTGGAGCAGCCAGCCCCGGGCTCTCCCCTGCCCCTGTTTCCCCTGGAGCAGGCAGCCCGGGCTCACCGCAGTCGGGCCGGTGGCGGATCCCCAGGAGCTCGTCGAAGGCGTGCAGCACCGAGCTCTGCGCCGCGCTGCCCCCCGAGAACGCCAGCGGCTCCGGGGACACCCCCTCGTAGATGAGCCCGTGGGGCATGGCAGGGTTGTCCTTCCAGCTGGGCAGGAGACACGGCAGTCAGGCAGCGGCCATGGGGCTGGGGACAGGGGCCTGTGAGAAGGGACCTTGGGCTGGCAAGATTGAGCAAAACTTTCCTGGTCCAGCCCATGGATCTCCTCCAGCTCAGCCATGTCAGCCTTCCTCAAACAAGAGATAAACCTGGAAATCAAATACTGTGCCAAAGCACACATTGAGGCCATGGATGCAAGGAGAAATCCTTAGTGTTCCTTGGCCAGAAGTTCTCTGGGATCTCCATGCCCTGGTGAGCACCCTGGGGCATGGTGCAGGGACACACTGCCCTGCCTGGCTACACCTCCTGCTCCAGTTCAGGAAGGTTTCTGCAAGCAGAGCTGCCTTAGGTGTGCAAGAGGGGCACTTGTCTGGGCAGTAGTGGCACTTTACATCAATTCCTTGAACATCAGTGGCCATTTGGAGAAGCAGTATTTGGGTAGTCACCCAAATACTCCTCTGAGCCCCCGAAGTTTGGGTTTTCCTTTTTCTTGTCACTCAAGGTGAAGTCTTTTTTAAAGGCATTTAAAAGATAAATAGGGGCCAGCCCAGCCTGCCTCTATTTATCTCTGCAGATAACAAGGCAAGGATGGGATTTCCTCCCTCTGAAGCTGCTGGTCCTGGGCAGGTCAGGAGCCAGCACTGCTGGTGCCTCCCAGACACACCCTGAACTCAGATCATGTCAGCCACCCTTGTGCCAAAATAGAGAAGTGCTCACACTCAAATGGAGACAGAAGTTAGGATTTCAGGGAGGTAAAGTGCCTGGCACAAAAATATCTGTTGACTTTTAGCAGAATGCACCATTCCATGAGGCTTTCAGTGCTGGCTGCAGTGTCTCTTGGGCTACAGGAACAGATTTTACACAAACTGCAGAGAAAATAGACTCATTATCAAATACCAGAATATTTTTAGTTCTCCCAGGAATGTATTTATAGCAACCTCTTCTAGCGGGAAGTTCTTAGAAGGGAATTTGCAAGGCGTGTTTTCCCAAGCTGATGACCATCGAGACAAGGTCAGCTTGGATAAAAAATGACAGAAACTTAATCACGATGCGTGGAGCCTTCTGCTTGGGAATGCTAAGATATGATGGAGAGAAATAAAAATAGAACCCCCCTGAGAAGCCTGGGGGGTGTCTGCAGAGGCTGCAGCCCCAGGGATGCTGAGGGATGGTGAATGTGCCATGCTGGGCCCTTGGGGCTGTGGCTCCACCTTGCCCATGCAGTGTTTTCAGTTTTGGGAGGATTTTCTTCTCCTCAACTGACAGAATTGTACCAGAGCAGCAGCAAGAAGATTGTTACAGGTGTTTGCTTAACACACGGTGGGAAGAACCTCTGCTCAGCTTTGCAGCTTTGTGTACACAGTGTGGAGGCAAAGAGAAATTCCTCTTCTGTCAAAACTGTTTGGTCAAGAGCAGGAAAGATTCATTTGTGCACAATTCTGGCTGCTGGGGCTGAGCTGCAGCGTGGGATGGAGAGAACCTGGAGGGAGGCAGACCCAAGCCCTTGGCCACAGTCCAAGCCAAACTAATCCAGTGCCTGGGGATTCCTGAGGGGCAGGATCATGATGCTCCAGGGAGCATCACTGCCAGACACAGTGCTGGTCCCTACCCTGCCCTGGTGAACTCCATGTCCCATCTGGGCTGCCCCTTCCCTGCAGATTGGCTCTGAAGGGAAGCCCAGTGGCTCTGAAGGGAAGCAGGCTGCACTTACCCAGAGAGAAAGATCCGGATCACAGAGTAGAACACTTCTGGATCCACATAGTCTAGGAGGAAGCCAAGCAGATCAGAGGTGGTGGGTGGTTACACCCCAGTGTGTGAGGAGCTGCAGCACACACAGGCACCAGCTGCTCTCACCGTGCATCCGCCTCAGCGCCGCCCTCATGGCCTGGATGGCCCCTGCCAGCTCCTCCAGGGCGCTGTGCAGGGTCTCCTCATCACACTGCAGCATGGCCCCGAGGGCCTGGGTGATTGCCTGCCAGAGGAGGAAGGAGAGCACAAGTCACAGAGGGGTGGGATGTCTGTATACAGTGGCTCTGGACATTTGCTGCCACCCACGCCAGCTCTGCCCCTTCCCCAGGCTCAGGGGGCAGGAACACCTTTGGATGCACCTCAGGCACTTCACAGTGCAGGTGAGCAGAGAGCCCTGACACAGCAGTACCCACCTTAATGCCAGGCACAGCTGCCTTCTCAACAAGCAGGGTGACGAGGATGAAGCCCCGCAGGCTCTCTCCCCCAGGCAGGCTGATGATCGTGTCCAGGTTCCTGGACAAAGGAGCCAAGGAGAGGGATTGAGGGGGTGGTGGTTCAGGATTTCCACTGAGCCCTTGGAACAAAACCATTCCAGACTCCAGAGCCTCTTATTTGCACCCTGTGCAGAGAGGAGCTGGCACAGAGTGAAAGGAGAGCAGGACTGCTCTGGTTTAGGGGCCCTGCCATGCTCCCTGTGCCCTCCCATGGCCCATGGCCACTGTGTGTAGCCAGGGCTGCCAGTGGCTCTGCCACAGTCCCTCTGCTGGCGTTGCAGTGGCACTTGTGTGACAAACACTGTTCTTGTGTGCACACATCAAGAGAGGCTCAGCCCAAGCAGTGGTGGAGAGCTGAGCCAATCCAAACAAAACCAACACTGTTAGAAAATAAATTACCATTAACTACTTACTCAATTTCCAGAGGCCTGAAGGCATTTCAGTTATGGCAAACAAATGCACAAGAAAAGGAGAGAGAGAAAAAAATTATAAATTGTTCTAGTGATGGTCTGTGCTCTGAAGGGAATAGAGGAGCTGTCCCCAGGGACCCCCATGTTCCCACAGAGTTCCTGTGTCCACACCCATGAGGCCAACCCCAGCAAAGGTGGATTCAAGGGGTTTTGGCAGAACAGGAGCAGTTTGGGACCAGTCTGTCCCCAACAACTGCTCATCAGTGCTGCCCACCCGTGGGAAGAACTGCGCTTCCTCCGCTGGCATTTGCTGCTTACCCACGGGGGTCCTTCCTCCTCCAGTTGGCCAGCACAAAGTCTGCATGGCTGAGGATGGGCGGGAGGCCCAGGGCCTGTGACACCTCCCAGAAGGGGACAGCCAGATTTCGGGGCAGGACCTGGGTGGCACAAAGCACAGGGAAGATGGGGATTGTCAGAAAGGGGCCAGTCTGCAGGCAGCAGCCACGCAGGAGGGGACACGCTCCTGCTGCAGCCACAGCAAAGGGGCTTTGCTCCCGTGGGATAAGTTCTAAGGGAGCAGTTTCAGCTCCCAGACCCCAAGGAGCAGGTGGTCCTGCTTTACCTTGCCTTTACCTGCACGGTGCCCTCCTCGCCCTCCTGCCAGACGTAGCCCATGGTGATGAAGCTGAGCACCAGGTGTGCCAAGTGCAGCTCCTCACGTCCTCGGAGGGGCTGGGTGCTCAGCTCTGGCATCTGCCAGGGAAACCCTTGGCAGTCAGGAGCAGAGCCAGCAATGCCAAGGCCCCTTGCCCTGCCAGCCAGGGCAACCCTCCTAGTGCTTGGAACCCTCCTTGTCCCCTGCCTTTCAGCCTCCCTTCCCACTTGCTCTGCAGGATTTGTTTCTGCTGCACTGTTTCTGGTTTGTGAGCAGGGACAGTAATCCATGGGATTTTCCTCAAATGAAATCCCTCCTCGTGGTGCTGGGATTCCCATGGGAGCAGCTGATCCCTGTGTGCCCAAAGGGTCGAGCCTGACTGGAAGCTGATGGAGCACCTGTGCTCCTTTGGCAGGGAGCATGGCTGGGATGAGACGTGGTTCTTGTGACACCTAGAGGGGCCCTGCTCCAGCCCTTGCTGCCTGCTCAGCACTTGGATCTGGAGCAGGAGTTATTTCTGTGCCAACGTTTAGACTTTGCTGTCACCTGGTGTCAGTCCTGGCTCAGCACACATCCGTGTTTCTGGGCTGCTTTTGCACCTTTTGGGCACTGCTGTGCCAGACCAAGGATTGAGAGAGCTCCAGAGGCAGGAAGGAGAGCACCATACCTGGTGAACGCGTGAGCGGAGCTGGTGGCTCCCGATCAGCTGGGGCAGGTCACGGGCGATGTCCATCCAGGGCCCGTAGGGTGCTGGCAGATCTGTCTTGGTGCAGAGAGGCAGAGGGAGGGCTGTGAATGTGTCCAGGCTCTCAGTGCCCACCCAGCCTCACACACCACACTGAGGGCTTGTGTCTCCTGTAGGATGAGCCTGTGTGGTCACAAATTAATGGATGGTGAACACGACCTGTCTGTCCCCACCCACTCCCACTGTGGAGCCAAGCCAGTAATAAATAGCCCCACTTAGGGCACAGGAGACCTGCCCTTCTTGTGCTCCCCAAAATCCTGTAGAGCCAAGGCCAGGGTGTAAATGGCAGAGCTCCTCCACCTCTCCTCTGTTCTGCCTGCTGCAGCTGCTTTCATCATTTTAAAGGGTAGGGGTTTGTCCTATGATACTGCCTGTGCCAAAATAGCACCTGCCTTCCTCACTGTTCTTCATAAAGTGTTATAGCAAAATGCCAAATCAAAGCTCCCCCAGAAAGCCGCTCACCAACCCCATTGTTCCCTGCCTGCCTGCTGTGGGTGCGGATGGGGGGCACAGCCAGCTCCTACCAGAGGCTCGGGAAGCAGGAAGCCAAACTCCTCAGAGATCTGAAAGCTGCTGAGTGCCAGAGGCAGGGGGGGCTCCTCGGTGTCACCGTTGGCCTCCATTGCTGGACGCTGCCCGTGCTGTCAGGACGTGCTCTGGCCTGGCTGCCCCTGGCCGTGTGCTGAGCCAGCAGCAGAACCTTGTCCTGGGGGTCGGGCCAGGCTGCCCAATGGCCAGAGGGGCTGAGCAAACACGGCTAAAGGTTGCTGATAAGGCTTTGTTGTGGAGCCAACATTAAACTCTGTCCCTGTAGGCAGCCACCCATGGGAAGGCCTTGGGGGACCTGTCTGGGGCTGTGAGCTGACCCCTCCCAGGACCGCCCTGAGGGGCTGCCAGGCTCCCAGAGAAAAGGGGATGATTTCAGCAGCTGTGGCCCCTAGGCCCCAGGAGCAGGGTTAACTTTGACAAAAAACACAACTATGCAAGCATAAAATCATGGGGCACTGGCCATGACACCAGCTTTGCCCAACACCTTTAATTAGTGCCCATGGTGCTGCTCCAGCGCTGGCTCTGGTGTTGGGTGTGTGTCTGTCTTCATCTGCAGGTCTGGCTCTACCTCTAGGTCTATCTGCAGCTCTGGGGCCTGTTTTGTGTCTGGCTCCAGATTTAGCTCCAGGTCTGGCTCCAGCTCCCTGTCCGTGTTCTGGCTGGTGCTGTGCGGGGACCTACAGTGGTGCCTTGGTCCTGACTGGGCTCAGGGGGTGCCTCAGCCTGAGGTGGTTCCTCAGCCCAAGGATCACCCCAGCCCTGGGTAGCATCCTCATATCCCCATGGGAATTGCCCTTCCCTCCCCTCTCCAGGGATCCCCTCAGCCGTGTCCCCACCCTGCATCCCCCAGGACTCACCGCTCCCCGTGGCACTGGCGCAGCACCTGCCGCCACAGACCGAGCCCGAGGGCCGCCGTGAGGACCAGCAGAAGGATGCTGGAGCCCAGCACCAGCCAGGCCATCTCCCCGTGCTCCAGGACTCCCTGCAGGCCTGGCAGGAGATGGCACAGCTGGGCACGGGCACTGCCAGCCCTGCCCTCGGTGTCCCCTCTGCTGCCCGCGCTCACCTCCCTGTGTGGGCCCCGCGGCGCCGTCCTTGCGGCCCCGGTGGGAGCCCCTCCTCTGGCAGTTGGGGGGCTGCCAGCCCGGGTGGCAGCGGCACCTGCCCTGGTTGGTGCACACCTGCGAGGCCAGGGGAGGCTGTACAGGTGTGCAGTGAGCCCGCCCTGCCCGCCCTGCCCAGCTCCCGTGGGACTCACGCCGTGGCCGTGGCAGGTGGCCTGGCTGTCACACTGCTGTCCCAGCACCGAGAGGGGGTGACAAGTGCTGTTTATGCACACCTGGGAAAAACCACGGCAGCTCCAGCCCAGCCCTGCCTCACCCATACAGCGCTCAGCATACCAGGCTATGGCCCAGAGGGACAGGAAAACACATTATTTGGAAAATAAAAGACAAAGAAGCCACAGTTCTGCCCTGGGGCCAGGCTATGTTTAGTGCTCACACCCCACCAAACGTTTAATGCAATATTTGCAAGTTTTTGCAATGTTTTTAAATATCCAGCTCACTGCTGCAAGGAACAAGTGTTTCTGTGATCTTGTAAATATTTACAGTTTGTATTTTTCATTTCAGATGATTACAAAATATTTCCTTACCCTTCCAGAGCCACACTTAGTCCCTGGAGGAACCAGGAGCGGATCCAGCCACGCCGATACGTTCAGGAAGTTCAGGGACACGCACAGATACTGCTGCACTCGGGCATAAATCACAGCAGCAAAGGCAGATGAGAAGGGCTTCGGGGAGGGGTAGGTGCAGATTAACTTTCCACACCTGAGGTCCCTGGAAAGCCAATTTGCACAGGATGTGTGTCACACACACAGACACACACAGGTACTGCCTGATGAGCACTGGAACATTAAACAGCACAGTCTGCTGAGAAAACATCAGCAGGACTGGGAAATCCAAGGGAGGAGCTGTGACATAAGGAGAGACATCGTATCAAGGAGAACACACACAGAGGTATTTATTGCTTCACAGATCTCACCATAAACTGGAGTCTTGGCTTCTCTAGGGTGTCCAATCCTAATTAAACACACATTTTAGCAGAGCCATGCCCCCTCCCCAGCGTACCTCCAAGAACAGGAGTTGTACTTTCCCCGCTTGAACCCGCAGTGCCCAAACCTGTCCCGCTGGCCATTGATCTCCTCATAACACACCATGGGAGCATTCTTTGAATCTGCAAGTTTAGCAATAATATTTGTTACAGTTAAAACACAAAGGAACACAAAGGAACATATTATGCTATCTAAGAACTTCATTTTTCATTATTTAGTTAAAGAAAACATACCCATCCCTGCCCAAACCCCCAGCAATCCTAAACCTCAGAAATCAGCAGGGGAATAGCAAATGGGGAAGTTCTCTGATGGAGTTTGCCCACAGAAAATAATTTTCTTTTTGATCTTTCCATCATTATCTGTGAAGCACTGGGGGACTCTGTTAACCAGAGCCAAAAGAGAGCTTGAAATGCTTCCCTGAAACTGTGCCTTCTCTCCAGGTGCCCCACTCTCATCCGAGACTGGTGCATTGAAGCGTTCAGGTACAGACTGAGCATGGTGATGCTGTGGCCACCCCGGCCCTGAGCAGTGCCCGGGGCACCAGCACAGCCCGGGCCAGCAGCACAGCCCATGGCAGCAGCACAGCCCGGGCCAGCAGCACAGCCCGGGCCAGCAGCACAGCCCGGGCCAGCAGCAGCACAGCCCAGGCCAGCAGCAGCACAGCCCGGGCCAGCAGCACAGCCCGGGACAGCAGCAGCGCAGCCCGGGACAGCAGCAGCACAGCCCGGGACAGCAGCAGCACAGCCCGGGGCAGAAGCACAGCCCATGGCAGCAGCAGCACAGCCCGGGCCAGCAGCACAGCCCGGGCCAGCAGCACAGCCCGGGCCAGCAACACAGCCCATGGCAGCAGCACAGCCCATGGCAGCAGCACAGCCCGGGGCAGCAGCAGCACAGCCCGGGCTAGCAGCACAGCCCGGGACAGCAGCACAGCCCGGGCCACCAGCACAGCCCATGGCAGCAGCAGCACAACCCGGGGCAGCAGCACAGCCCATGGCAGCAGCAGCACAGCCCGGGCCAGCAGCACAGCCCGGGGCACCAGCACCAGTAACCAGTAGCGCGTTACCTCTCCCGTAGAGGCGCTTGCAGTGCAGGTCCGAGGAGCGGCAGAGCCCCTGGTAGCAGTAGCCGGTGCCGTAGCCGCAGTCGTGCCCGTCCTGCACGTACACGTCAGCGGGGCAGGAGGCGGAGGAGCCGCTGCAGAACTCGGGCAGATCGCACTGGGCATCGGCGGCCGGGCGGCACAGCGTGTTCCTCCTCTTGAACTGCAGAGGAGGGGCAGCTCTGCAGCCTCCCACCCCGCCAGCCTGAGCCCACGATGGCCTCAGGGCCCTCCTTGGGGCACTCAGGTGACCACACACGTGTGACACTGCTGGGACAGTCTGTTCACTACAGGAACAGTGATGTTCGCCCCAGGGCTTCCCAAGAGCTGAGCTGGGAAGCCCAAGCGCAGGAACATTTCCCATTGCTCAGCAGGAAGTTTGGCTCTATCCCTCAGCATGGGAACTATCTGTCCAAAAATAAATAATGATTTTGTGATAATTATAAAAATGTGGCTTACCTGACAATTTCTACAACATAATCCAGAGGCACATCTTGCTTTTGGCTTCAGTCTACACCAGTTAGTGCAACACCTGTCCTTCAGGCATTCCTGGGGACACATGGCAAACTCCTGNGCTTCTCCCCCTCCTCCTCTCCCCATATTACTTGGGCAATACCCAGCAGAACAAACGGGCAGAGCTGCCACCACAGAAGCATCCCAAACCCAGCCTAACCCTCCCTGGGCTGCTCCCCGCTCCCGTTCTCGGGGGTTCGCTCCTCCGCAGCCCCGCACACGCGGTGCCCGCGCCCACCTGCGCGGAGCCGCAGTCGCACTGCTCGCCCGCCTCCACCACGCCGTTCCCGCAGACGGCCCCGCTCCGCCGGGACAGGCGGGGGCTGCCGAAGAGACACTGCCCTCTGCCCTGCTTCAGGAAGCTCTCAAAGTCCCTGATGCTGCAATTACTAAAGGCTTTTGCCCCACTGAAATGGCTAAAATAAAGCAATTACCAGCTGGTATGTTACACGTTCGCCACCCCTCTCTTTCCCCAAAGCTCTGTGCCAGTCAAGGGCTCGCCCAGACACTGGCACAGGGTGTGATGACCCAGGGGCCTGTTAATTCATCTGATCTACAGCTCATTATTAAAAGAGACTGAAAAACATTCTGAAGTACCTTCATTTTAGAGAGCAAATGTCTCTTTTGTCAAATTAAGCAGTAGATTGCTATCTAATTAATCCTTTTCTTCTTCTTAGAGGAATAAAACCAAGTATTTCTTCACAAAAATAGTGGTCAGGTGTTGGAATTGTTGCCCAGGGAGGTGGTGGAGTCACAGAGTACTCAGTGCTCTGGTGCAGTTGACAGGGTGGTGAACACTTTGGTCAAAGGTTGAACTCAGTGGTCCTGGAGGCCTTTTCCAACCTGAGTGATTCCCTGAGCCTGTGATTCTGATCTGTTGTACTTTTTGCAATGGAATGACAGTTGGAGGGGACACCTCTGACAAGGGGACACCACAACCCTCCCTGTGCCCCACCTCCCTGCCCCAGGGCACACTCACAGCGCCGCGGGGCTCATGATGCAGACACGCCCGGGGCAGCTGCAGCCTCGGGAGCTGTCCCAGCTCATGCCCACGCTGTGGCCCAGCACCTGTGCCAGGAGCACGGAGAAGGACTCCAGGGTCACATTCCCGTGGTACTGGAGGGAGGAGAGAGATGAGTTGCCACAGGTGAGATCCCTGCTCCAGACACAGATCCCCCCACCCACCCCGTCCCTGAGTTCACAGCCATGTGGGCTGGTGAGGGACACGCAGGGGACAGATGGGACCATACCAGGGCCACCGTGGCAGCAGCATCTCCCTGGCATGCCTGTCCTGGGGCTGCTGCGCCCGTGAACGCTCCTTGGTCCCTGTACCTGAACAGAGGTGGGGTCACTGGTGGTCCCAGGGACACCCTCTCGCTGGGGCTGTGCAGCCCCAGTCCTTTTGGTGTCCCCCTCGGTCCTGCTGTCCCCAGGGGAGCTGGGCAGGGTCTGTGGTGGGAGGCTGGGCAGGGACTAGGGGGTCCCAGCACTCCCATCTCCCCTGCCTGGGTGGTTGGCAAGGAATGGATGGCACCATTGCAGCTACTGCATGTCTTGCAAGAAATACTTTAAGAATATTAAGGATTTAGGAAATAGGCATTTTTAAAAAAGCATTTGTCAAAAGAATCGTTTATATTTCAACTTATGTTGGTTTGACTGATTGCTAGCACATACCCTTTAATACTAATGAACCTTTATCTTACCCTAAGAGAGAAGCAATGTTGTGTGCCTGTGGCTCCAGAGACAACTGTTTCCAGTGTAAAAATCGCTGTAGAAGCTCATCTGTGTCCCCTGCTGTTGATATTTTATCCCCCTCTGCCCACAGCTCCAGGGAGGACAGCACGATGGTGACATTAAGGGGATTAAACATCTGCAAGTGTAAGAGAGGAAACCTGCTTTTTTTACATAACATCCTCCTAAACCTAAAAGCAGCTAAAAAAGAGGTGGCCACTGCTAACATCAACATCCCCCTTGTCCTCCATCTCACTGCAGTACAAACCAGATTTAAGAACTCACATTGTTGATTAAATTGAAGGCCTGGATTATCTTCTGTGTCGCAGCATTCGGGTCTGATCCCATAAAGTTGTACTGAAAAACAACCCAAGAGGACACAAGGGCAGACAAGGTGCTGACCAGGGTGAAGCATGACCATGTTGGAACACTGAAATTATTCCCAACACCGAGCCATGGAAACATGAGCTACAAATTCACTTTCCTTCTTTCCTACAAAATCCACAGTAAGCGTAACTTTTCAAAATGGAAAACAAATACATGTAAATGCTGGGAAATGTTACCATTTCCATGCTCACAGAAGTCAGGCAAAGACAAAGAAAAAGTAGCTGGCGTGGACTTACCAAAGCCTTGTCCAAAACCACGTAAACTGTGAGATATTTGGGAGACTGAGCAGCGGCTGAGAGGGGCTAAAAGAGAAAAAGAGCTTCAAAGTCCACATCCTGCATCCCCTGCTCGCCCCTGCTGCTGTTGGCTGTGCTTCTCAAGCTCCCCTTCACAGCCTGTGCTGTGTCTGGCCAAAGCTCGCAGCAGAATCAGCCCCCTCCCCACAGGACAGTGTGAGGACAGCCCCGCTCACCTCCTCATCCCCATGGGCTTTGTCCAGCGTCTCCCAGGCTGCCAGCCCTCCCTCGGGGGCACTGTGGGCTGGGAGGGTCCCTGCCTTCTGCCCCTCACTCACTCGGTACAGCACGTGCTGGGAGGCAGGGGAGTAGCCCAGGGGCTGGATCCCATAGCTCACGTTCTCAAACTGCAGCAGGCCCCTGCCAAGGCACCAGCACCAGCTGCCCCCAGGCCGGGCTGCCAGGGCACCCCTGGCCCCCGTGCAAAGGCCTGGCAAGTGCCCACAGGGAGGGCAGCACAGGGACAGGCTGGTGCTTTACCTGAGCCCTGAGCAGGTGTTGAGGGTCACTGCCGAGCTGGGGAAGCCATCGATGTACCCCCAGTAGTGGCAGCCTCCCTGTGACATGGCAGAGGACAGGGAGCCCTTCCATGGCTGGGAAGGCAGTGCCCTTACCCACCAGGACCAGCTTCCTTGGGCAGAGCCACTCAGAGCACAAACAGCCCAAAGCAGGGCCAGGTTACCTCAGTGTGGGCAGAATCAGAGTGCAAAGATCCCTGCTCGCTGGACATGTAAGTCTGGAAATTGTCAGATAAAAAGGCACTACAAGAGAGAGGCACAAAGTGAGGTACTTACAACAGCATCCATCACCCAGAGCTGCTCAAGCTTCTGGCAGGTCCTGCAGCCACCAGGGCACAGGGCAGCTGCAGTCAGTGAGGGCAATGGCAGGGCCAACTCACTGCTGCTGCAGGTGGATGGTGTAGGGCCTCCCCTCAATCCTCAGGATGTAGGACACTGCATCCTTGTGCATACAGAAAAGCAGAGAAGGAGAGAATTGGGAACAGGGAGTTGGAAATAGCACAATCCAAGTGAGGCCTGCTGTGAACACCAAAGGGGGAGCACAGAGTGGCTGCAGCCATCATGGTGCTGGCAGCTCTGCTGTGGTGCTGTCATTACAGCTGCCACCACATCTGTCCCCCCCCAGCCCTCTTCTGCTGCTGCAGACCTCCCTTTCTCCCTTTCCCCTCCCTTCTCCCAGCCTTCCCAGATCCCCCAGCACCGTGCCTGCTTCAGTCCTGCCACTCCTTTTGTGCTTGGCCCCAGCTGCTGCGGGACTGTGACCTGGGACCACACCCGCCCACCCACAGGGGACAGAGACCCCCACGGCTCAGCCCAGTCCCGGTGGGTGGGGGCATCGGGGGGGCCCTGCCCAGCCTCATGCAGCAGCTCCAGGAGCAGCAGGAGCAGCAGTGGTGGCATTGCACAGAGAGGCCCCATGGCCGGCCAGTAACCCCCACCAGTAACTGCCCCACAGCCCACCAGTAACTGCCCCACCGGCAGCAGCCCCTCCCTCCCTTAAAGCAGAGGCTGAGGCAGAGACTTGTACAAAACTGGCATCTTTATTGCTTGTTGGGTCTGTACAAAGGGGTCGGGAACAGCCCTTTGGCCAGGGACCGGCGCGGGGCCGGCTGCAGAGGTGAGCGTGGCTGTGACTGCAGCCCCGCCAGCTCCGGGCCTGCCCGGGGACAGGCATCCGTACACTTTACAAAAGAAAGTCAGTAGTCATCTTCAGTATTCAACACCAAAAATTGGAGCTAGTTCCTGTCCATGGGATCGCTTTTAAAATCACACGTCCCTGCCCTCCGCACCCGCGGCTGTCCCAACGTGCACGCTGGGAGTACAAAAACTCTGTCTAGTAAAGGCACCGTTTTCAGCATAGTTTAGTTCACACACACAGCGTGTCACACACGGTTAAATGCATCTCTCTGGATGACTTCATTCCCTGGATCCCCTCCTCCTTCCCCACCCTCTGACCAGGGCTGGAGATGGGCTGCATCCAGCTGCAGAGCTCACAGGGACAGACAGACAGAAGGACAGCCCGCTCAGGCAGAGTGGGACACAGCAACACAATTAAGAAGTAATTGATTATCTTGGAACAAAAAGGAGACCCCCCCACCAGTACAGTTGGTGAAATTCTAGGTGACATTTTACAGATTTTAATAGTGTTATAAATCTTAGTCTAAGTTTATGGGAAACCACAGGAGTTCAAGTATTTTATTACTGCACACACTATATATATATTTATGTATGTATATACAGAGGAAAAGATTATTTTTTGGCAATATTAGGGGGAGTTTACAGATTGAGCTGTGCTTGTGGCGAGCACAGAGTGAAACAGCTCAGCACACTCTTCAGCACTTATCTCACTTTCAGCAAGTTTGTGCAATAGAACATCACTTTTAGCAAGTTGTGCAATAGATTTCTAATTGTGACCATGACATCCAACTTCTACCCACGGCACCACGGGATCAGGACCTACAGGTCCCTCTCCTAGCATAGTGGATGCTGAGCACCTCTGCTCAGGAGGAGTTCCAGAATCCAGCCTAGCCCATGGTGCAGGAGCAGAGGGCAGTCTAGTCTGACACACAGTAGCCCAGAATCATCCTGACTGACACTACACGGGTTTGGGTGTGAAAACAGGGGGTGCATCAGTCACCAGGTTCCCATTTAAATTGCTCAGAGAAGCTCTGGTGGTCCAGGCAGAGACACTTCCCACTTCCCAGTGTCCTGCTGTCTTTAGACCTGAATTAAAAGCTAACTGCACCCCATTTTTTAAAACCAGAATATGGCCGTGTCTTCTCGTACCTTTATCTTCACTGCCCATCCATGTATTAGTGGGAATTAGTACAGGAGTCTCATTTAGCCACTCTCTAATTAAAAAGCATTAAACTCAGTGCTCCTATAGCACAGCTTAGTGTCAGTCAGCATGGAGTTAAGAATTTAAGTGCATTATTATGCATCTATAAACATATATACATGCATAAACATGTTTAAAATATATCTCTCTTCCTGAAAAAGTCCTCTGAGACCTCATTCCATTTATGCCATCAAAGTGTACATGGGAAACACTTTCCAGTCCTCGCAGAGTAACTGTAAATTAACTGACCAGATCTCCTTGCTTTGCAAACAGGTTACTCAATTCCTCACTGCACAGTCAGAGAGACAACCACAAATCAGACAATTTCCTTACCAGGGCTCGTGGCAGAAATGGGGAACCCCAAACCCACGTGCTGCATTTCAGGACTGTTTCCTGCAGGCTGCTGCACTCCTGCTGCCAGCCCGGCTGCAGCAGCAAAGCGTGGGCAGGGCAGGGACGGCCGGGGCGTCTCGGTCTCCTTTGGTCGAGGTATTTATCGAGTGTAGAGTTCTACATTCCTGGTTTGGAGCTCTGCTTTGCCCTGTCCCAGCTGCAGCAGGGAGGCTGCCAGGATGGGAACTGCGATTTCAGCTGCAGCAGCCAGCTCAGCTCCCCTGAGGGCCCCGAGGAGGCTGAGAACTACTTGGGAGGCAAAGGTGCAGGTCGGGCAGGGAAGAACTGTCCCTGAGGTAAACACTTCTGCTGCGGGGGCGGTGCTCCCTGAGGTGCTCCCTTCTGCTGCGGCGGCGGGGGCCTGTGGGGACAGGAGGGACAGGAGGGGCAGGAGGGACAGTCAGGATAGTCAGGGCTGTCAGGACAGCCAGGACAGTCAGGGTAGTCAGGACAGCCAGGGCAGCCAGGGCAGCCCCACAGTCCTAACCCCCCTGCCCCTCCCCAGCCACCACAGCACTGCCCCACCCTGGGCATCCACACCAGGACTCACTCCCAACATGCCACACTCAGACTGTGCCCTCAGTGGCCTGAAATGCCCTGGGAACCTCCATTTGTTAAAACTCACCTTTTCTCCCCAAATCCTTCAAAGCCCCCCTGGCCCAAGTGCCCCCCAACACGAGGTATATTAGGGTGCTCCCCCTCAACACTTCTGGGTCTGTGTCACAGCACAGCGCTGCATCTTACAAGCACAGTTAAAAAGTAAGATGAAAAATAAAGGAAAACTTTCTGCTCAAAGTTAAGAGAAATGGTTTTGCACTTGGCTGTAACATTCCCAAACCAGCACAATGACAGATTTTTGAGTCATTTGCTTTTAAAGTGACTATTTTAACAGGCCTTTCATCCACCTGCTGGGCTAATCTGTGCCCACAGCAGCGATCTGAGCCTCGTCCATCACCACACGGCCGTGACAGCACAGGATGGACACGCTGCCTTCCAGGGTGAACTGAAGGACAAACTTCTCCCAGGGAAAAGTCAGCCCTGCTTGAATGTGATGAACAGCCCAGGGCTCCCAGGAGTGAAGGCCAGGATAAGAAATCCCAGCCGTGCCCTGGCAATGGGCAGGGCAGTAACTGCACTGACCTGCTGGGCACCCTCTGCGCCTGCTGCACCGGGTACTGCGGCGGGGAGTAGTAGGGCTGGTGGAAAGCCTGCTGAGGGTGCTGGGGAACTGGGTAAGCTGGCACAGGAAAGGTGTTTGGATGCATATCCTACAAAGAAAAGAGAGAATGTTTATGAATTGCACATAGGGACTAAATAAGTGACGCTCAAGAGCACTTGCAAACCAGCCTGGCAGTGCCAGAGCTGCTCTTTTCTCTGAAACTCAGTAGGAAAAAGCAACAGCAGTCTGGGAACTGCTGGATTTGGAAAAACACAGAAAGGGTGATCACAACAGCACTTGATTTGCCCTGGGAGTGTGTTCTGGCTGGCTGTGGCTTTCAGAGGACAACAGCTCTGAAAAGGAGAGGGGTCCTCAAATGGGGTGGGTGTTCTGTCATGAGGAAAAGGGAGCAGCAAAGCAGGTAAACTAAGCACAGCCTGGGACAATGCTTAAACTGGGAAACTGAAACCTCCACACAACCCTGAAGAAGCAAATATTCTCTCTGCTTTTTATCACAGAGAAACATAACTCTCATAAATGAAGAAGTAACTTTAAAGCTTTTATTGGGGCAAAAATTATAGTAACTGCCTTCATCTCTTTACCTGAGAGTAACAAATAGAGTAAGCAAACGTAGATGATTCTTACCATGGGTACAGCTCTTGGAGCATAAGGCATGCCCTGGGAGAAGCCTCTCTGCTGGTGGTCCCTGGGTACAATGTCTGGCCGAGGAGGAGGTGACTGAAGTGACCTGAAATTTGATGGATATGGACTGTGTGAGCACATAACCCAGACACAATGACTGTGCAGGCCATGAACCCAGGCACTGTGAACCTGAGAGCTGGATTGATACTAACTTGGCAGGTATCCAGTGTGAGAAAGACAGTATTTACCACAAATCTAATAAACAACAACCCTTGTTCTGTTCAACACTGGCAGCTTCCCTTTGCCCCTTTATAAAAAGATGGGACCCAAAAATAAAAACCCCTATCACCAATGCACAAGGACAAATGAAACAGTAAAGAGAAAACTCTCTGCTCTCTTGTTTTGGGATGAATTTATCTTTTCTGTCATTGCCAGAGGCAAGCTACATGTGCCATTGGATGCAGGAGCCTTCACCTGACATCCTGGGACTGGGATATGCCTCCCCACTTTGGCACTGACTGGGGTAAACAAACATCCATGGCCTATTCAAGGCAGAGGAGCAGGCAGAAAAGGAGGAGGCACTCACGAATGGCAGCGGGACATCATCCTCCTGAAGCATCTCTTCATCCTGTCCCTCTTTGCAAAGGCCAAGGCAGCAGCCACGAGCAGGGGGAGCACCAGGAAGAAGAACACCAGCAGCCCATTGCGCAGAGAGGTGTCTTTGTCTGAGGGGGCAAAACCAAAGAGGAGAAATAAGCCTGATGTTGTGTTGCCACCACCTGACTCATAAGAGCAGTGAATATTTGCTAGGAATAGTTCTATAACTGTTTTCTATTTTTCACAGAAAAACCCCTGAAGAATGCAGTAAGATACAGGCCCAAATAGATCCTTTCTGTTTATCCTTTACAGCTGATACCCTGGGCTGTGAAATAGCACATTAAATTAGGAGATCAATGCTTGGTTTTCATGACTGTAATGTTTCTTACTGAAGATCTTACAAGAGAGGAAAACAGAGCTTCTGGCTTTTGGTCTGATGTTAAATCTACTTCTTCTCCAGCCACTATTTGCCGTAGACAAAGAACTTGGGTTCTTAATCTTGACATTTTTATATGCAGCAATTTCTCCCCTGCAGGCTGGACTAAAACAGCCTTTCCCTTTTTCTGTCTGATGATTTGAGAGGCCTGCCTGAGCTCCAGTGTGTTTCTCCAGCCTGTTATTACCTCCCAGTGCCTAGCTTTCCCAAACCCACACCAGCTTATGAAAAATAGTCTTGTTCCAAGGTGGTAGAAATCACCTGAACTAAACCAGTCCAGATCCTTACAGCTCCCAAACCCAGCATCCCCAGAGAGAAGTGTAACACCTTGAGCAGAAAACCTCTGCCAGAATTCTTTGCCAGTGAAACCCAGTGCAGAGGCATCCACCCAGGTTCACCCACACTGGGCTGCCCTGGAGCAGCCAGCCCCAGCTGTGGCAGCCACTTGCCATTGTATGGGGGGCCACTGTCCACGCTGCCCCCGTAGCCCTTGGAGTCACAGAACGGGGGGGCCCAGCCTGCTTCACAGTGGCAGTTCCTGTTGTTGTTGCACACCTGTATCCAAAACACAAACACTCATAACTTCAATTTCTATGCATTTAAATCTGTGTGCTGCAGCCACGAGCTGCTCTGCCCCTCCTATTGCTCAGCCTGGGAGTTTTACCCAGTAATTCCCTCGCCAACTCCAAACAGTCCTTGGCCAGGCATCCCAAGATTTCACATGACTGAGCACACACAGCGCTGTTCAGGAAGAGCTTCCAAGGATTAGCTATCCCAACAGCTTACACACCATGGCTTTTGCTTGTTTTTTTTTTAAATTTGTAAGACGCAGAATCAAATTTCATCAGCAATGATGGAATTGGGAATTCTTGCCTGGTTTTGTCAAAGATTTTTTTTGACACTGCTACAGGTTCTCTTGACTACAGGCATTTTATAGAGTTTTACAGTTCAACAAAACCGAAAAATAAAGTTACTAATCACGGTTTTAAAACCTGCTGCCTCTCTTCCCTGCTTACCCCATGCCCGTGGCACTGCTTCTCCACGTCACAGTCGTAGTTCAGGACAGAGGCACTCACACACTGGAAGTGCCTGCAGATCTGGGGAGCAGAGATGCACACAGATGAGGGATGATGGCATTTCAGTGTCCCCTTGTCTGCCCAGATCCCTGCTCCTGGCTTGGGGCTCCACAGCCACGCTGTGCTTGCTGCCACAAAGCCTCACACACTCTCACTGATAATTCCAAGCTTTGCAGAAACTCTGTTCCACAAAAGGCCTCTCAGCATGGGGCTGAGCTGCCACTGGAGCCTTTTGTCTCCAGTCTGAATGTAAAGGAACAGCAATTAAATTGTGCCCAGTAAGGACATGTGGAATGCACATTCCTCTGCTAGGGCTAAGCTTCTGCACTCTTTAGTTTAGCTGGATTTTAATTGAAAGTTGTCTTCAAGGCATTTGTGTGGGCCTGGCTCTTCCTGCTCATTGATAGAGCAAAGATTCTGGCTCTCAACAAACTCAATTTCTTTCGCTTCACCTACAGCTGAAAGGCTCATTAAATGTTTGATGCAGTGCAGCACTGGGCAGTAGGGGGAATCAATGGACTCATTTCATTTCACATTAACTACAGGCATCAAAAAATAATGAGCATAACTATTCCTGAAACAATGCAGCTGAAGATTTTATTCCCATGAATACCCCAAATTATTACATTAGGATATAATTTTTAGATGTTTAATTACCTTTCCATTACCACACTTGGTGCCTTCATTCACCATTCCTGGGTCTGGAACGTCAGAGCCCAGCTGGAAATCCACCCCCCAGCATGTGGTGCCTCTGATGGGAGTTTGGATAATGGCAGGCTTGATTCCAAACACAGGCATGGCTTTCACATTTTCACACTGCAGCTTCCCACACATGGCATTCCTACAACAGCAACACAGGAACACTGTAGTGACACTTGGATTTATTCTGAGAAGGAGACTACCATGTGTTTGATACGATCTTTCTACTGGAAGATGCTACTTGAAAACAAAATTGAGGCAGCTTGACAAATAAAACTGAACTGGGCTTCATTCCAGTGCTGCAAGAGTAGTGTATCCCTTCTTTCTGTAAGCTGTTGGAAGCTCTGCATTAAGGGAAACATGATGATTTGCTTCTGGTCTTCCCACATGTGAACACTTATGAAAAACACAGTCCTTGACAGGAGATGTTGAACACACTCTCCTCACCACAGCCCTGCCCTGTGCCCCCACTACAACACCCCAAACTGACCCTACACCACCCAGACAGAGCTTCCCAGCCATGTATTTCAGAATTTCCCAATGCACTGGGCTCAACTCACCAGCTGGAACATTTCTTGTAGTCATGGCCATGGAAACCACAGTTGCCAAATCTGTCCCCTTTGGAATTCACTTCAGCAAAGCAAATGTTGGGGGCTGCTTTGGCTTCTGCAAACAACAGCCCATCCCCAGAGAGGAGCCACGTTAGCCAGGCACAGAAACATCTCACACGGGATCTCCTGAACCTACAGCAGCTACCCTGCCACACCAAGTATTTGCCATGCAGCAGAGAGCTTAGGAACTTGATCAAAACACTAAAGACAACATCAGAATCACTAGGTTCCAAATTTAAAAACAGAGAAAAACAGTTACTTCACCTGAGTCAATTCTAACATTTGATATTTCTTTACAGCCCTATAGAGCAGAAATCCCACTGTACCAATGATAAGGGCAACAAAAGCAAATAAATACATCAGAATCACTAGGTTCCAAGTTTAAAAACAGAGAAAAACAGTTACTTCACCTGAGTCAATTCTAGCATTTGATATTACTTTACAGCTCTATAGAGCAGAAATCCCACTGTACCAATGATAAGGCAACAAAAGCAAATAAATACATTTTGAATAAACTCAGTATATTCTTTGGTTACATCTCTTAGAAAGATTGTAACGCTGTGCCCTTCCTTACTGGAGCCGAAGATGTCCTGGCACTGGGCATCGTAGTACTGGCACACGCCGTTGTAGCAGTAGGCCTCCTGGCCATGGCAGGGGTGCCCGTTCTGCACAGTGAAGTCTGCCTGGCAGAACTGGGATGTGCCATTGCAGTACTCGGGCAGGTCACACTCGTTGGTGCTCGCCCGACACTCGGTGCCCCCGGGAAGGAGCTGGGGAGAGAGGGCAGGGAAAAGTGCATCAGGAAAAATGAACCTCACAGCAGAGACTGGCACTGCACCTGGCCACAATATGCCCCAAACAGGGGGCTGATCTGAAGGGGGCTGTGGACAGGCAGGACAACTCCCTCTCACAGATGCACTGACCAAGCCAATGCTCCTTCCTAACAACACCAGAGCCTCCTACCTGGCAGTTTTTGCAGCAGTCACCATAAGCACATTCAGCACCGGATCGGAGCCTGCAGGTCCCCGGCTCGCAGCACGGATCACTTTCACACTCCTGAGGACACAAGGGCAGTGAATGTCACAGAATCTTCCCCTCTGTCACAAACAATCCCCTCTGAGCTACCCTGGCACCACTGGGAAAACACACAGCTACAAACCTTTGGTGAGCCACAGTCACACTCCTCCCCAGCATCCACCAGCTTGTTCCCACAGTATGGGATGCTGTAGGTCTCATCAGGCTTTGGAACATTGAGCAGGCAGCTCCCTCCTTTGTTGAGTGTCAGCTTCTCAAAGTCTTCTGCACTGCAGCTGCTGAAGTTCCTTGATCCCCTGCAATGGAGAAAATGAGCTGAGTTTTACTAAGCCAAGCCAGTACCCCCTGTGCTTGCAGAACAAGGGGGACGTAGTTACAAGCAAAACAGGATTCTTTGCAAGGGGAATTTGAAGGTTAAAGTAATCCACAAAAACAAAACACATGGATGGGGCATTTTGAGCCTTCTTTGCCTTCCCTGGGTCAGCTACTTACGATGCTCCAGAGCTCATAATGCAGCTGCTTGCCCCACAGTGACAGACTCGTTCATCATCGTGGTTCATCCCCAGGTTATGGCCCAGCTCGTGAGCCATGATGGATGCAAACATCTGGATACTGATCCTTCCAAACTGCACAGGAGGGACACAAAAGGCAGTCTGAGAGTTTATTTTGACAAAATCAATGTTTACTTATGTGCTAAGGAGACCCTTCTGCCATTCTGTCTCTACACTATCAGGATCCTCAGATCAACAGTGCTGGATTTCCAACCAAGTGCATGGAATTTGCTTAGCAATAAGAGCCCTCAGAGAAACCTCTCTGGGACTCTACCCAACAACCTCCACTTTCCAGAGCAGCTGCAACATTAACACAAAAAACTGGAACTCTCCACACCAGCCCAATTCTCCTGAAATGTGCAAATTCCAGCACTGCTGTCACTGGTCCAAAGTAACCAGATTTCTGAGGTTGCCAGTTATCTGAGACCAGCAGCTTGGTTCATGAAGGCTCTGCAGTTCCATATAAAACACACAGGGAACCAGCACTGCTCAGGGGGGTCACAGCTGCAGGTCAGAGAGGACAGGACAGATTTGAGAACACCCATTGCTCCCACACACTTTTGAGGCAGAGATGACACAGACAAATCCTCTCTGAGAAATCCTTCTGCACCGAGCAGAGGAGAAGCTGAGCAGAAGACTACAGAGAAATTGTGGTGCAGACATCCTGGAAGTGTCAGAAATTGTTGGGGACAATGCAACAGCCCCACTAAGCCACTTCAGGTTTGTAATGAAAGACTCTGTGCTTCCAGGAAGACTTTCAGAGTACAAACTCTGATCCCAATCACATTCAGAGATCACGGAAGAAATCTCACCACGTTAATGCCTCCTGCATGGCTCTTGGAGCACACTGTTCCCACATAGGCCATTCCAGCTGTGCCACCAAAACCCTTCTTCCTACAGGCATGAAGAGAAAGGAAAGGCCATCATCTGTCTGTGCAGACACACACAGAGCCCATATCAGCACACCACCCCTGCCTGCAGGGCACAAATCCTGCTGCTCCAGCTTCCCTAGGCTGACACAGGAGCGCTGCTACTGACTGCAAGCACAAATGGCACCACTTGAGCTTTTGCTGTCTGCTCAAAATCCCTTCACTCTGTTAATTAAAGACAATCTTTACAGAGAAAGTCAGCCTCTTCCACATCATCCCTCTGCAGACAAAGAGCACAGGCACTCCAGGACTGAGCAGGCAGGAACAGAAGGATCTGGGATCAAGGAAGGAGCTGCACTCACAGGACGAGCTGGGCGCTGTCGTGTCTCCGGCGCAGGACCAGGTTTTTCTCCCTCCACTGCACGAAGTTGGCCAGCACATCCCCAGCCCCTCCATCTGTGCTGATGATGTTCTCGTGCTTCCAGATCTCCAGACCCACCAGCACAATGCGGATGTTCAACATAATGTACATCTGGGGAGAAAAAGGAGAGAAATATTTATCAACGTCTTCAGACAAAAGCAAGGCCTGGTGTTATAGATCTTATTGCAAAGTATCCATCTTTTCTGTGTGGGTTTGATTTTTTTTCACAGCTAGTACACAATTGGAACCACTGGGATCCATCTTCCCTGTGATTTACACCTTCATTAGCTACAGGTTCAATGCTTAAATGCCACACTGGCTACATTGTAACACCAAACAGAAATAGAAAGAAGTCTCAGTTCTAACAAATATCATGAAAAGCAGTGGAGTTATAGACATGCTTTTTCTCTAACCTTTACACAGACACAAGCATTGCAATAATTGCAGCATTCTGTCCTGTCACTCACTGGATGCAGGACAGGTTGGAAGAGTTTCCTAAACTGATTCTCAAGGTGGATAAATGCAGGTGAATTCAGAGGTGGAAAAGCTGCCATGGGGGTGCATTCCCCAAAGTGGTACCAGAACAGAGCCCAAGGTGGGCATTTACAAAAGGCAGCAGGGCTGCAGCACACAGCATCCCTCTACTCACACTGTCAAGGAAGTTTGCCAGCTGCACCATATGTTCTCTTACTTCTGTTTCACTCTTCCCAAAATCTTCAAACTGCAAGACAAAGAAATTTAGCCTCATGCAGAGAAGAGACAACAGTTAGAATAAGGAACAGAACATTTTTGCCTGGCTCCAAATCTCCAAGAAGATGCTAACCAAGGCACCAACATCTTCACTGCTATTGCTCAGCAGCTCAATATTCCAAAGACAACAGCAAAAACAGTTTTTACCATGTGCTTTCCTTACACTATGAGATTCCTTGCTAACAGAACCTCTCCCTGTCTGATGGTTGACCCCTTTTCTGAGGAGGATTGCATTGCACACATTTATCCACTTCTAGGGTAGCATATTTGCACAATTTGGCTAAATTGTCAAGTGTTTTTCAACAATCCATTTGGGAATAATGAAGCCTGAGGGCTTTCCAGGCCCTCTCCTGAGGAGAAAGAAAAAGGAAAGCCACACAGAACTCCCACCTTTTCTTTATCCACAACTATGAACAGCTCCACGTATCTTGTCTGGTGCAGGACCGCCCTCTTTCTCTGGGGAAAAAGAAAAATGTTTTAGACAACTTCAGATTTATTAATTCAAGTGTAAACAAAAAACCTCTCATGACATTGTCATATTTCACTTGATACCACCAGTGGTTTGAGGCACACCCAAAGCACACGGTGCCAAACCCAAGCAGTGTAATCCAATGCAATGACAGTCTCTGTGTTTTGCAGTAAAATGCAGCTGCACAAAGACCTCCTTTGTTTCAAAAGCAAGAGACATCTGCACAGGTTGCTTTGGAAAGTCAGCTCACACTTTCATAAAGGAGCAGAAAGATTCTACAAGCAAATGGCAACGATCTTGAAGTGAAACACAACATTTTTCATTCTCCTGCTTTCATTTCAATCTTGTTCCTGTACAGACAGTCCTTGAAGGACAAGGGGGACTTCACACCAACCTGCTGCTGTGATGGTGAGGAGGATGGAATAAACATGAAATATTCTCCTGGCTCCTGATGCAGTACTTTGTTAACAAGCCTCTCCATGAGGGTCATGTTCCTGCCCTTAAAAGTCCCCCAAAAAAAGCTTAGGAATATTCCAATCAGCTGCCCCACCCTCACTGCCATGTGCAGAAACAGGAGGAGACTGTGGCTGCTTTGGGGAAAAAACTGAGTTGTACAGTAGTGCAGAACTCCCCACAAATCATAAACCTTTAGGCATGTGCTAAGTCCCAGGAAATCTGATAATCTGCTTCCACACTCTCAAATGAACTCACAAAACCCCTTATGTGGGACTGGGGAGGACTTACCCGCAGCAGCTGGGTCATACTGGGATGGACATTTCCCTCTGCATGTTCCCCTTCCTGGCCTTCAGTGGTGACTCCACACGTTGTGGGCTCTTTCTTCACATTATCCAGTCGATATAAAATGTGTTTAGAGCCAGAGGAGGGATCCATGGGCTCAATCCCATAGGTGACATTCCCCATGGTCACCAAACCCCTAAAATATGGCAGAGTGTGAGAAATCAGGCACTGAGCACAGAGGACAGTTACCCAGGATTTTTACAGCTGCACAAATCAACAGTTACTCTTGGATAACCAAAGCCTGCCTGTACCTCAGCTCTTGTGAGCCAGCACACTTCACTTCAGCCTTTCACTGAGTGGGGCCTCACAAAATTAATTAAATAAATTAAATTAAATACCCCTGTAAGGCTCTGCAATGCCCCAGGAATTACATCACAGCTCTTAAGCAGAAATGCTTTAGTTCAAATACACTACTGCCACTCTGTGCCAGGCATGGCCCCACAAAAAAATCAATGGCACAGAATATATGGCAATTAGCCCAAGTAGAAAACAATTCCATCAAACTTGAGGTGCATAAGGTTTAGGGCAAATTTTGTGAAATTTGGAGACCAGTGTTCAACATTCCATTTCTACAATAGGTACAGCTGTCACAACTATCTGTGCAAGTTAAAAAAAATAAGCCAAATATGCATGGAAACCAACTTACAAACTGCATTAATAACTTATTTGGTGGTATTTCAAATATCTGTGAACTCCTTGAACACAAGATGCCACAGGACAACAGCACCAAGGCAGCTCAGAGCAGCCAGTGATTCCCTGCCTGAGGCACAGCTAAAAACAGCAGAATTGGGTTTTGTGTTCAGCAGCCACAGTGGGACAGCCAGGACACAGAGGAGGAGCTGTTACCTGAGCCCTGAGCAGGTGCTGACAGCCACCAGGGAATCCAGGGTCCCCTCCACAAACCCCTGGTAATGGCAGTGATCCTGCACAGGAAAACAAGGGTGCATTACACACACATTTCAGGCATGCCTGCTCACCCAGGGCAATCTCTGATCTGCCACTGACCAGCACTGATTACAATTCAAGAACACAAAATGTATTAAGTTCAATTTACCACAGCTGGATTTCTTAACTTGACCTAGGCTATCCCTCTCCTGTTCTGTCCTCCACCCTGCCTCAAATATTTTGAGGCCAGCCTCTCCCTCTCCAGATTTGGGCCAAATTACTCTCCAGTCTTCTGGCAGAAAGTTCTGGCTTGCCTGTCACCTCTCTGTGGCAGGAGGAGGGACAGCACCTGCTGTCCAACAGAGCTTTCTGGCTGCACAGTGCAGCCTCAGCAGCCCTGACAGATGGGATACCTGCACTCTGTACTCTGGACACACAGCTTGGAAACTGGACAAGGGGTAGCACGGGGCAAATACACTGCATTTTCTCTGGCAAGGACATTTTCAGACATTGATACAGGGGTCTACAATACAGATTCTGTCACCTGTTGCTCAGCAAGGAATGCAGAAAGCACAAAGGGCTTGTGCTAATTGTTCAGGGCCAGTGTGACTTCTGTGACCCAATGCTGAAAAAACACTTTTCCTCTAACCAATTCCTTTTAACTTAGGAAGCAAGTAGTCATTTGACTCAGGTGCTCTATTTTCAAGAACAAGATCCTATGAATCATGTATGACTAATACTTCCCTTTCAAAGGAACAACACTGATCCCTAAGAGTGAAGCCATTAGAAAAGCTCTCGTGCATTTTGTACCACACAACCTGCTTTTAATTCTGCATTTCCAAAAGCAATGTCAGGCAGCCTGCTTGTAGAGAAGGAGGGCTGCAAAGATGCTCTCCATGGAATAACTCAATGCTACACAGATCACATCACTCTCAGGTCCTTCAGACTCCATTTCCCCCATTCCCTGAGGCAGTTTACCCTGCCAGGACTTGCAGGTTCCTCAGCCAGCCCTGCTGGGCTCAGGAGCAGCCTGGAGGCTCTTTGTGTGCAAGGCAAAGGCAGAGCTGTCTGCTCAGCCCCCAGGGCACCCAGGGCTGCCCTGAGGGCTCCAGGCCTGGGGGAAGGCAGGCAGAGGCCACAAGTGACACCAACCCTGCCCTGGGCTGTGACACAAGGACAGCACCACCCCAGTAATGAGATACCAACCTGAGAGCAGCACTGCCTTGTAAAGAGGAGCAGCTTTTACTGAGACAGCAACCACCTCCACATCAGAAAATACAGGTCTTTTACAGGCTAGATCCTCATCCAAAATTAAGGATTCTCTCCAGGAAGAGTGGGTACTGAAGGTGACCCAGCAGAAAATACAACTCTTTTTGTAGTCCTGACTCCCTCATCCCACAGATGGTCTGTTCCAGCCACCTTCAATGAAGGCATTAATAGAAGGAAATCCTACCTGGACATCTGGATATTCCAGTTGCAGCTTCCCCTCCTTGTCATAGGTATAAACTGTGAAATCTTTGGGCAGCAGTTCTCTGCAATGAAAGGGGGAGAAGGAATACAGGAGGAATTTCATGAAATGACTGGGACATTGGAACAGAGCAGTAAGATGGCCCTAATCAAAAGTGCAACAAAAAGGCAAATTGCAATTAAATAAGGAAGCATTAAAAAGGAAAACCCTTGAAAATTAACAAATAAATGGTATATTTTAACAGCAAAATTCAAGAGACCAGAATGGTAGAACTGCTAATGAAATCAAACAAATCATCTCACCTCAGAGAGTAGAACAAGCAGTAAAACTCTTTAAATTGTGCTAAAAGCCTGTTTCTAAGCAGGAAAAAAAAAACAATTCTAGCCCTCAGTCTGCTGCATATGCCTTCTCCTCCCCAGTTTAAGGAGGAAGTGCACTGGGAAAGTCTCCCACGACTCAGACTGCTGCACCATCCTGGTAATTCCATTGATGTGGTGCAGCTAAATTCCCACATTTCTGAGGGTCAGGACCTTGGCGAGTGGCACTGGAGCTCCCCAAGGGCTTGCACAGTTGTGCCTCTGTCACAGAGGCAGTTTGGAGCAGCAGTGGCCTGGTAAATGACCACGAGCTGGTGCTGCAAGTGGCCCCTAAACTCCAGACAGACAGACAGACAGACAGACAGCAGAGTATCAGTGAGGTCTCAGTATCCAGACCTTGGAGAGAAAATCAGTTTCCTCATTTATTAGTGTCCTTGTGCTACCGAGACAGGAAAAATCACAAAACTAAAACAATAAACAAGATCCAGAAAAAAGTGAAAATATTTACTTGAAATGCAGTTCAGCTTGTTTATTTTTAGCTGTGAATAGACACAGTCACAGATTCCCTGGGTCTCCTCAGAGTAATCTGCAGCTTCCTGCCCTGAAGGGGGTTCCCCAGGGCTGCAGGAATGGAAAAACATCTCTGGCTGGTGGCCAGCACACTAGAACTCAATCTCTTCCTATTTTGCAGAGCTGGGATGTACCTGCACTTCCCATATAGAACCCCAGGATTCAAAACTCATGTGCTACCTGCCAGCTTGTCATCTGGACACAACAGTTTGAATAATTTATAATTTAAAGAAATTAATCACTCACTTGTTCTTTTCTAGATGAATCGTGTATTCTTTTCCCTCAATCTCAATAGCATATGACACCTGGTCCTGCATATAAAGAAAAGTGCATTTTACTCATGTTAATGAAGCAAACATTCTTTGAAACCAACAAAGGTGGATGAGCCTGAAATTTATAATTGTCCCTGCCTCCAGAACCCAGCATCCCTTCCTGTGTGACTGGGGAAAAATCACATGAAGGGAATGGTTTTGAAACAGAACTGTGGTTTCCTTATTCCTTCCTTCTAAAACATCCCCAGAAAAGTTCCAAGTCAGAGCCAAAAATTAACAACACAGGGTTTTTTACTGAATATGATGCAAGTTTTACACCCAGATCAAAAACCCACTGCAGCAAGTCATGACCTCTGGAGGAGGGAGGTACTTCTGTACCCCAGCTGCCAGCAGTGACAGAGGTGATGCTCTCTGCAAGGACAGACATTTCCCTGCTGCCAGGTGAATCCAGCAGCATCCCATGGGCATTTCAGGTCAGTTTTGGGTGCACTCTATTTAGAATTAGACACTAGACTGAAGATATGTCTAAGATTTCCCAGTACCTGTACTGAGGAGCTGTTGGAAGCCTCTCGTCGTTCTCTTCCCAATTTCTGTGGAGTTACAACTTCGTAGGAAGTGAGCAGGGAAATCTCCTGGAAACCTGGAAAACAGAACAGAAACTCTGGCTAAAGGAACAAAACCTTCAAGAGGATGAGGCACAAGGAGGAAAACACTACTTGAGGAAAAGTCCAACACAGAAGAGCTCAGAGCAAACCTCAGGGCAAGGCACACTTAGATTGCCTTGCCAGGGGCCAGAGAAAAAAAGACACAAACACCAACTTTTCAAATTGTTTCAAATTGAAATCTTCACATCCCAAATACTGTCTTACCAGTACCCATTTCATACACCACCACTTTTCATCAGCAGGAATCAGCATTTAAAGCAGGTCAGCACAGCAAGGACTTACTCAAGCATGCCCCGTGTCAAACCAAGTGTGCTGTGCTGCAAAGCTGCAGAACTGCCCCATGCAGCCTCTCTCAAAGAGCTCCAGCAGCTCCTGCACTTCCCCATGGCACAGCACAGCCAAACTCCTGACCTGGGGCTGGTGCTACTATTCATTATGCTCTTAGAGAGCTCTCAAGGGCCTCATCAAAACAACTGAGATGAGACAAAGCCCTGCAACAAAGCAGCCATCCCAGATCCCTTTATATATTATTTGCATATGCAACATCAGACAGATCCCCTGAACCAAACAACTCCACAGTCCAAGCTCCCTTTATCACTTGCAAGCAACTGTTATATTAACTATGCAAACAACAATAAATTGTGCATGCAAATTACTTTTCCCATCAGTGGTGGCATCTGCTGGTGCCTGGCTGGGAGCCGCTCCCCCAGGAAGCAGGAGGCTGCCAAGCCAGATCACAGGCACTATCCACAGAAATGGTTTTCCTGGCTCATGGCAAAGGAATCAATGAGCTCATCAGAGGAGTCTGAGCTTCCCAACAAAGGTAGGGGGAAGGGAACAGTTATCCTCACTGGCTGTCTCCAGAAATCATCACCACATCTGGGGTAGGTGAGCGAGCGTTTGGTGCCCAAGATCTTCCAAAATCTGACAAGTGGGACTGAGATGCTGCATCCAGTTAAAACCAGCCCCTCTGAGCACACCATCAAAATTCACACTCCATCTCCAAAGGCTTCTCTAAGGACAAGACAGCACTGTGAGCTCCAAGCCTCCATGAGATGCCTGCACCATCCTTTGGAAAATGGGCAGGAGCCCCACACAGGCTATAAATGCCAGGGGTTCCCCAGAAAGCCCCAGGCTGCAGTGACATTCAGGCTCCTTCAGATGCTTCACCCTCCTCTTCCCATCCCTGGCAAGCTGACACACAAAATCACCTTGGGCCAACACTCAAAAAGGCATCCCAAGGGAAAAGCAAGGCCCCTTCCACACCTTTCCCAGCTCTGTGGCCAAAGAATGAGCCAGCAGATCCTTTCCAGCTTCCCTCCTGTGTCCATGGCAGGAGGCCTCAGAGGCACTGTGACCAGCCCCACTGCTCCTCAGGAAATCACACAGGGCACACACTGCAGCAGAACTTGCATTAATACAATTTTTGTAGACAAAAGGGATTAAAAAAGCAGAGATAAAATTCCTGAAAACAGCCGCTTCCATTCCCCAGCTACAGAACACAGTGTCAATACCTCCCTGGCCCAAAAACAAGGGAGGGAAGGGCTGCTTCCTTCCCTGGAATGAACCACCAGAAGCACACACTGCTGCAATCACTTCTCTACATTTGTCATCCTCAGCCCGAGTTCCTGCAGGTCGCTGCTCTGCCCCTGTTCCTTCCCCACGGCCACTCACACCCAGAGCAGTGGGGATGGGACACTGGGGCCAGGCTCTGCAGGCTCTCGAGGCACAGGTTACACAAACAGCAGGACACAGCCAACCTTGGCAGTGCTTGGGATCTGACATGTTAGCCCAAGAGCAGCTTGGAAGCAGAAAAGTAAGTGAATCATCACATGAAGCAGAACTGGGAGGGATTTCTGGGAAGAGTACAACTTCAAGAAGATCCTCTTAGAGCACTTAAAGAGGCCAATTTTCAAGGCTCTGAATGCTCTGACAGTTCTCTCCCCACTCTCTGCCCTTCCCATCCTTCACCACCCCCAGTTTGCGAGGTGAGGGGGGTGGGAGTCTCCAGCAGGTATCTCCCTGGCACTGCCCCTCGCTTCCCAGAGAAGCTGTTTCCGTGCCAAGTGCCCTCTGCAGCATTTCACACATCACCAGCAACCCTCAAAGAGGGCACAGAGCAGCTCAACAAAGATCCAACCCAAGGGACAAGTGCAGCCAAGCAGAAAGCCAACCCTGCCCCCACATTTTCCTCCTACAAAGGCCAGGTACAGTTTGGAATAAATTCTTCAGCGAGTTACAGGATTTCTAATCCTCAGGTGCCTTCTGGCCCTGGCAGCTGTTGGAGCTGGACCACGTCACTGCTGAGAACATCACACACTCATGATCCATTTCCGGGCTCAGATTGTACTTCTGATCAGAGAAACACAACTGCATACCCATGACCATATTTATCTTATCTCATTAAAGGCTGCCATTAATTACCAAGCACTGGAGACAACTAGGAAGATGTGAATCATCTTCCCCTCCCCACCCCAAATCCACCATAGGAATTCCATGCATGCTCCATGGCATGTGGGAGCTTGAACACCACGGGAACACATCATGGCCCTAAAGGCTCTCCACACACTGGGGGTGTTCAGGTGAGTGTTCTGGGGTTTCTGACAGGTAAGATCTGTATTCAGCAATGGTTAAACTGCATCCCCTGTCTTGCTAGACCTTGGCATGCCCATGGGTCATTGGCTCAGTTACAGAATCACAGCACACAGCTACATCCACCTACACTCACATTTCCCCTCAATTATCATCCTTCCTGAGCTGTGACTCCTTCCCAAGTCTAGCAACAGAAGGTCAAAGATACACCCTTCAGCGGAAGAAAAAAAAATTAAAAAGAGGGAAGTTCAGACTGTGGCCTGTTACAGCACAGAACAAGCTAATTTCATAAAAACAAGTTCATCAGCATGTGAGCAGGTCAGCAGCTAATACCAAAACTCATGAATTAACTGTGGTTATCATCAATTGATTACAGTTAATAGCTGAGGTCAGAGGCACGAGCCATCCCACACTTTGGCAGGGGATTGCTCACCAGAAGTGCCAGAAGCATCACGCAGCCATCCAGGCCACCAGGGCCTGGGCAGCTCCACACAGAGCATCCCCAATCTTCAAGAGATCAGCTCTTTGTGCTTCAAGCTGCACCTCTGACCCCCAGAGGGGGAACCATTCACTCCCTTCTCTCCACCTCCAAACCTTTACATTTCCAGTGTGCTGTCATACTTGCCTCTCCTTTCCTGCGACTAAGGAGCATCAATATTCAGCATTTCATCCACCCCTGCCTGTTCACATCAGGCTGTTCTGGCTCCACTCTCCAGTCAGGTACACCTGTCCCAAACAAGCACCACAACAGCACTCAACAGCCCAGTGAGGCCTCACAAAACCACGGCACTCATGCTGTGTGTGGTTATGTTTGGGAATACACAAGACAGAGAGTCAAACAGACTTGATTAGCATAGCTAATTTGATAACTAAGATGCTATGGCAGGAACAAACAGAACTGTGAAGATTACAGGAGATGGGATTACACCTGCTTAGGGAAGAGAGAAGATTCAATCAACTTCTGCAAGCAAAGAGTTATTGTAAAATGCATGAGTTTTCTGTGTGATTTTTAACTTGATTATTGTAGTAGAAATCATTAACATGTTTGAAATAGTATATAAGCTTTTGGGAAACCTCAGTAAAATCGAATTCTGGTCACCAAATCAGTCTTCCCATCTCTCATCAATCGCCAACAGTCATGGACCTCCACAGATCAGCAAAACAGATCATTCAAAGCAGACAGCACATGTCTGACACACTTGTTATTTAACCTACTCTGACACTCATTTCCTTTCCTGCCAACGTGCTCCTGCTCCCCATTTTTCACCCTCTCATAACTGTACAATTATTTCCACCTCAGCAGAACACTTTGCACCATCCTTTCAAAGCCACTTATTTCTGACAGATCCTTCTCTCATGCTCAGATCACTGGACTGCTATCCCAGTCTTTATGGAGCCTGAATCCCATCTGACTGGGAGGTACCAGCTGCCAGCTCAATCTGCATTCTCCATATCCTATTTTCAGAATCATACAGGAGTTTGCCAAGCAGCGCCTGAGGAGAAACTTCCATGACCTGGCTTACTTACATATGTCCTTCAAAACAACAGAACCACTGCTGGTGGATTTCTCCAGGCAATGACACACCAAGAAAAGCATTTTTGGTGCACTTTTGCACTGAGGTCACAGTTGAAGTAGGATTTACTCTTTGGACTACTGCAAGCAAAAACTTCCTTCACTTTCACTACGCAAATATTATCCAAGTCCACTTAAAAATGTTTAGAGGTTTATACAAAACACAAAGATCACAAGTGTTCTTCTAAATGTAGGAATGTTTTCTGTGGAGCCAGCACTAAAAGCTTCACAGCTCCTCCCATACCTCAAAGACCAAAGAGTGCCTCAGTGCTGTTTCATCTTCAAAACACCTGGGAACATCTGGCCAGCTGTTCCTCTACAGGCACCACCCCTTGGGACTTTTCTTTCCATCTCTCCCTCCCCTGCTCTCAGTCTTCAGCCCTGCTGGGACTCCTGCTGTGCCAGTGCCTTTTAGAAGGCAGGGAGAGATAACAACTATCATGGCAAGAGAAGCAAACTCATCTGCATGTATTGCTCACCTGGAATATTTGTGTAACATTAAACCTGGCCAGAGCAGTTCATGAAGTTTCTTTTGGTTTTTCACTGGGGATGTTGGACGTTGATCAGGTTACGGAGCTCTTCCACAGAAATATTTCCTAGAAAATTCTTACATCCCTTGCTGAAATCCAGACCTATGCTGTAAGTGTTTCCTGTCTAGACTCTCCCCATTCCTTCTGCCCTCCCTAAAGTCTAATTTGTCTGCAAGACAACAGCTCCCCTTGTTCCACAAAAAGGACTGTCACACGTGTCCACTGTCACAACATCCTCTGCACCTCGGGATCTTCTCACAGGGAGAAGCAGGGTAAAGCTGTGCTGTCCTCTGTGAACCTTCCTGTGGGTCACTGGCCCTGGAGCCCCTCCCTTCCACCCATGACAGCAGGCCCAGGACAGGAGCTGAGCACGCTGAGCCCACTCATTTCCTCCCCATCTCAGCAGCTGTGAATGTCAGCTCTGCTTGCTCAGCTGAGTCCGTGGGAACCTTCTCTTTGGAGACATTGCTGGCTTTACATTTGGCCACCAAAGGGAACTGTGAAATGCACATTCTTAGCTTTTTTTTTTAACTTTAGCTTGAGAAAGAATAATGATCAGGATGTGCAGAAACTCTAAAGTCATGGTTCAAACTTCCCTTTTCCAAAAGCAAGGCACTACAAGAGACCAATAACAGCTTCTGGTAACACTCCACTTCTGTCTTACATCGCTGTGTGTGTCAAAAGCACTTACATTGTAACCCAAAAGTCGGAGGTTTCTACCCTCTCCTTCATTCTCATACCTCAGGCAAGGGATGTTCATTATATTTCATTGCAGGTTTGGCATTAATAGCTGGGACAGAGAGTTCCAAAGGCAGAGAGGAACATGACCTTCCACCATCAGGAACTGGCACCAGTGTGTCTTTCCTACAGGCAGGAGCTAAAATCTTAATTCTCAAAACACCAACCACCCACTGGAAGCACAAGCACCTGATATCTCAGAGATGGATAATTTCAGACATCACTCCTTGGCCTCCAGTCAGGCAGCCCCTGTCATGCTGCCACACCACATAAGCACTGTCCTCAGCACGAAGCACCACTATCCAGTTGTGTATTCCTCAGATGGGAATACCTGACTATAAAAACATGCATTAATGACAAACACAAAAGTTTCACACAGCGCACGTGTCCCTTCAGGAGGAGGAATCAATGACAGAGGAGAGTTTCTGCCTCTCATGTATGTACAGCCTTGAATCAGCACCATAAGAGCTCATAAACAAACAGAACCATCTCAATTCATGAACAGCCTCTAAGACAGCACGGGATCAACCCCTTACAAGCCAGGCAGAACGATAGCACTGAGTGCTGCCCCACGTCCCTGGGGACAGCAGCCTGCCCGGGTCTGCCCCGCAGCCGAGCTCCGCGGTGGCCCAGGCCACCTGTACCGGGGACAGCCCCGCACCTGCAGGGGCCCTGCAGGGCCTCTGCCCCCCGGGAGCCCGGCACAGCTCCCGGCAGAGCTCGGCCGGACCCGACACCGGAGGATGGAGGAGCGAAGCGCCGGCGCTGGGGACACCTGCGGCCCGGGCAGGCGTACGGGACCCGGTCCCGGTGTGGAGTGCCCCGGTCCAGACTGCGGACCCCGCCGGGCTCTCCGCAGCATCCCTGACAGGAGCACGCTGGCACTGCCGATACCGGGAAGGCACAGGTGGGGCCGCCACCCACAGACCCTCCTGCTGGCACCGGGGCACTCGGGGACACCGGGGGCACTCGGGGACAGCGGGCAGGAGCCCCCGCCC
>VXBR01005357.1:962049-997082 GCA_013400215.1 Cisticola juncidis | reverse complement strand
CTGCGACGCCTCCCGCCCGCCCTCCCCGGACCGACGGAAAACCCAGGAGCGCAGGGAGCAAGGAGGGTTCTACCGAGGGGCTGCACCCCTGGCGGCACCCCGGGTGTCTGAGGGGGGGCAGGGTGGGTGCAGTGGTGCGGGGGCTGCCCGGGGTCCCCGCAGTGCCGTGTCCCGGCCCCGCCAGCCTTGACTCACACCCCGAGGCAACAGGCTCAACCAGCAGCATCATCCCGGCGTTCCCGGCCGCCCGCTCCCACGCTCGTAAAAACCATGGGCGTGCTTCAAACATGACCCCTGGAAAAAAAACTGCCCCGCTGCGCCTCTGATCACGGCAGGTGACGACTCCCCGTCCCCTCTATCCTTCAGCGCTTCCTTTGGGTTTTTGCCCTCCGGACGCGCTCGGCATTCCTGAGGGCTGCGGGGAAGGGGGCACCTGTGCCAAGGTGAGGAGGGAGTTTGGCAGGAGGACAAAACGCAGCAGCCCCAGAAGCTGGAGCAGCCCCTGTCCAGGCAGAGGGACACAGGAGTGCAAATCCGGCACCGGGATCATTTACAGTGCCGAGGAAAAAAAAAAAAAAAAAGGCGTTTGCGTTTTTAAGAAATGCTGCATGGAATTGCCTCAGGATGTGGGTAGAACTTTGCCCCATTTCCTCCCCACCCTGTGAGATCCATCCCAGCCCAAAAGGAGCTGACGGGCGCCCCAAGCATTGGCGGCTGGGTGCGTTACAAAGACATCTCTGCCTCCTTGCCCCAAGTCTGGGATAACTCCAGATCCACCCCCCCTTTGCTGTTCCACAGCAGCAGAGACGGGAACTGGCATTGAATCCGAGACACATCTTTGCTCTCAAGGACTGAAAAGTGCCCTGTCCTCAAACTATTTCACTTAAGAACAATATAAGCTCCTTAGCTATCCCCTCATCTGACCAACCCTCCTAACTCAGGTCCTTGTAAAAAAGGCTGGCAGTTAAATGAACAACTTCAGAATAAGTTGTGAGCTAATCATATTTATGCAGATGTACATAAAAATAATCCCGAATGAACGTGTTACAAGTTTCTGCCTAACACACTTGGATTCATGAAGACAACAGGGGAAAAAATTGACTCAATACAAACAACAACAAAGCAATAAAGTAGTAATTCCGTTTAACTGAAATTTTTCTAACTCATGGTCAAAAGGCAACCCTCAGGAAACCATCACTGCTCTAGAGATATCCTGCTCCCTATCCTGTACAGACATGTTCCTAAATAATTCCTAATTCAAATCTTACCTAAACTACATGCATATTTAAAGACAAAAGAGTGGCAAAAAAAAAAAAATCTGGAAATCTGGAACTGGTTTTTGAGGGCTGGAAGAACAATTAGGAATAATTAAAATGTTTTTGTAGAAGTTTTGCAATGTATGTTCACTTTAACCAGATGATTAAGTCCACCTGAGCTAATTAATGTTTTCTTAATAGCCTTCCCATCCAAGTAGGTTGTCAGATCCTTAAATGCTCCTGAAAACTACTGAGCATCCCAGGGGCTGCCTGTCTGAGTCTGAGTAGAACTTGGCCTGGTCAAGGTTATTTTTCTGGTGGTTTTTTTTCTGGGGTTTTTTTTTTTTTTTTTTTTGGTAGAAGGCGGAGGTGCAGCTCTGATCACATCTCATTACCCAGGCACCTCTGTGCACCAGCCAGGCTCCTACCACCCACCCAGCTGCTGCTTTTCCAGCCCACGAGTTCAGGGTTCCTGCATTTCCACTGTGATTCAACTCCAGATACCAGGGAGCACTGAACCAAAAGGAATTGCCCTCCTTCCTGCACGAAAAGAACTGTAATAGTCTAAGGCAACCCAAAAAGACATGGCACGCCTAAATGTTGAAATCCCTTAAAAGAAGCAGCTGGTTTTTAAAGCAGCTGATCTTGCAGGTAAAACTTATTCCAGTTTTGAATAAAATGCAAGTTTGTCCTGGCCTGAAAGTGGGAGCAAACCGGCTCAGAAAAACAGCCCAGTCAGGATTGCAGGCAGGAGCTGGCAGAGACCCTGCCCAAAGACACCTGCAGGAGAGCTGCTCAGGGGCTCAGGATTGCTGTGAGCCTGATGGATTTTGCTTAAAAAAAATTGTAGGTTTTTTTTTTCAAAGTATTTTTTGCAATGAGGTGAAAATGTGGAGAGCAGCAGAGTGCAGGGGCTGTGTGGCCATGCCACGTGCCAGAATTGCAGCTGGGATGCTTCCTAGGTTACTCACAAATTCTAACCAAGAGCAAAATCACCCAAATCTCTGGTTTTCCACCCAAGGAAGAGCTGAATTACCCAAATCTCTGTCTTTCCACCCAAGGGGTCTTTGAGTAAGGTCAGCATGGAAGTGCAAGCCACGCCAGGGTGTTTGCAGCAGCAAAAGCATTTCCAAAGCACTGGTGGTACGTGCAGTGCCTGCAAGGAGGCTCAACAAGCAGCACCTCGGGAGCTGGCTGGGAACAGCAATCTTCAGACAAATCTGGCAATCCAGAGCAAGGAAACATAAAAGATTTCTGCCCACAGGAATGCACCCCACCCCAGGAGGGAAATTACCACCCTGGCAGCAGCGCTGGGAGCAGGGCTGTGCTGCAGCCCCTGTGCTGCACTCAGCTGTCTGGCAGCCTCCTGCAGCTGGAATCCTGAGTGTCCCTGCCCGGGGAGAGAGGCACCTGAGGAGATGGCACGAGAGCCAAACTGCCCCACCTGCAGCAACTTCTAAGGGAAGGAGGCAGAGAGATCCCACCTGCGCCAGTGTAACTTGGCAGAGCTCACCTGCAGGCATCCTTCATCCCTTAAATATTAAGCCAGTCCTCTAAAAACCTCTTCAATCATATTTTTTCCTAATACCTCATGACCTTTTTTGCCTGGCCTTCGCTAGCACTGGCATCACAAGACTGAGAGATGTCTCAACATCAAACTGCCCCAAAATGTTTGTGTTTTGCAGCAGGTGACATTCAAGCAACTTCTTGCACATCTGGAAAGAACTGAATTTCAGAGCAGTCTTGTAAAAGCTCTGTGTTTATTTTAAGTAATTATGTCAGCTTAATATCTTCTATCTAAATCAATGGCTTGGTGAGAAATAAACACAATAAAAGAAATCTCTGCCTAATTAGAGCTGCCTGCTGTTCCAACTCTGCTGTGTTCTGAACTATTCAGCAAAGCAGGAAGCAAATTTACATGAAGTAAATGTTCTGCAAGGGAAAACTTTTAGCATCAACTCTTAGCATATGTTGAATTAAGAAAGAAATACCGTAATAACTCCTCTTCACAGCTGGGGAGCAATGCACCCCAACAAAGAGAAAGTCAGGCAAAAGTGTCAGCAGGCTTGCAAGGATCAACAAAGACTTCCTAGAAGGATACAGAGGCTGAGAGAAATACAGAGGAATTGTCTGAGCAGCCAGGGGTCTGGATTGGAAAGCTGAAGCCCTGGAAGTATTGAATCCAGCCAGGGATATTGTGAAGGTGATGAGGCCCTGGCACAGGATGCCCAGAGAAGCTGTGGCTGCCCATGGCAGTGTCCATGGCCAGGCTGGACAGGGCTTGGAGCAGCCTGGGGCAGTGGAAGGTCCCTGCCCATGACAGAGATGATCTTTCAGGTTCCTTCCAGCCCACAGCATCCTGTGATAAACATTACCCATTTCAAAACGAGTTTATGCTAACAAAAACACTTCTGAGAACACAATGCAGTCAAGGCATCAAGCAGCAGAACCGATATTCTTGGACATTTGGAACAATACCACAGCAAGATTAGTTCTTCTCTTCAGATAGCATAGCTAATTTATCATGAGGGAGTTGCCCACACAAACACAATGAAGTGGGAGAACAAGTCAAAGAGCCAGTGAGCTGCCTGCTCCAGCCCTCAGAGGATCCTCACATATTGGCTGAACACAGAATAAACTCCACTCCTGCCTTCATACACCCTCCATTAACAAGACATACATTGTTTATCTCACCAGAGGAGAATGGGGTACAGATAAAAGGAGATCTATTCTGGCTTGAAATGACAAACAGTCCCGGGACCTGTTTTATACTTTTTCTAATTGATTCAGAGGATACTGGGGACAGGATCTTGGCATGCCACCCCACAGCAAGCAGGAGGCACTTCTCCAAGCAGGATGTGGCTCTCAGTATTAACTGCAACTGAAAAAGAATATGTTTGCAAAGCAGCAGGACTGCAGAGCTAATCCCAGGTCTGAGCTCAAATCTGAACAAGGGTTGCCAAACCCAGTGTTTTAATGCCCTGTGAGACTCCAGGATGATAATCAAGCGAGCTCAGTATAACCTCCAGCCAGTGTGGAGCCACTGCTTTTATCCACAAAGACAATTTTCATAAATGACACACAAAATCTCCCTTTTCAGTCTGTTACAGGGCTGGAGCACAGTGCTTCCCTCAGTGCCTCACTGGCAGTCCTGGGTGACAGGCAGCACTTGGGCTTTGCTAGAAACTACTCCCAAAGCAATACAAGCACCCAGGAGTGACTTGGAGCAACAAAACTCCCTTGTCCAAACCATCTCAGGTCAACCAGAAAAATATTAATAGCTGCAGCCAAACCTCCCCAGCCAGCTCTGCACAGACAGCCAGGGCAGGTTCTCCAGGTCCAGCCCCAGTCACACACCGGCCTCTGCTTCCCTCACGGGCGGGGAGGATGGAGCAGTGGCTGGGCTGGGTGATAGGATCTGGAGATTGCTTCATCCAGGCCTCTCCTGCAAGTCTCCTCCTGTGAGGAGCTCTCAGCCTTGGACTTCATGCACCAGTGTTGACCCAATAACAAAATCCTGGGATAACCACTGCACTCCAAGGCTCGTATTTATGTGTCTTTGCCTGAAGACCTAATTGGATAAAGCCAAAAGATTTCACTTTTTGAAGAGGGTGGTTTTATTTCTTTGGATATAACTGATCCTCCATTAATGGGTGCAGCTAATATATAATCTTTTATTTCTACTATTAATAGTAAAATTTTATTCTAAATATAGACCTGGCTCTTGCAAGATGCCTGTGATTCTATGGTGAAGCAAACACATCTGACAGCACTGCAGAAAAGACAAGGGGAGCAGAATAAATCCCCCTGGTGTGAATTCACTGGGACACAGGCAACAACTCCTGTTAAAAGCCTCTCACCTAAAATGCTGCAGCTTTCCCACCACAACCACTATCAGAAAGGTTTGCACACCTAGCAATCATTTGTAGCTTTAAAACTTGGGAAGGTCAACTCAGTCTTCATTAGACTTGTTCTCAGCCTTTCCCTCTTATTATTCTCCATTTATTAATGAGCTGCATATGGATTTAAACATCACCAACTGAAGAAGTGGAGCACAATGAGGATGCTCTTTCCCAGATGGCCAGGGATAAACACAACAGCAGTTTTGATCCACAGTATAAACAGCTGGATAACACCCTCACATGGCAGTTGTCAGTTTGGCTCCATTCCCAAAAAGCAAAGCAAGAAAATTCTGCTAAATCCAGCAAAACTAGCACCACTGCTCCAAAAGACAGGAATAGTTTGCATGCCTATTCCCCTCCTAACTGCTGCTCCAGAGAGACTCCTGGGAGATTCAGGCAAGCTGCACATACTCCTCTCTCTGAAATAGATTCTGATACATTCATAAATATGAATGAACAACAATACTGATTAAAAGGAACTTCTGCCTGCTGCATCACAGGCAGCAGGGCTGTAGTTACACTGAAATAAGCATTATCTCATTTTAACTCCAAACCCGAGTCTGGGTGTGGGTGCCCCTCTAGACCTGATGTCTGCTTTCCCTCCCAAAAGTGAACTGATTCCAGTCATTTTCCAAAGTGCACTTTGTCTTTCAAACCCTGAAACATTTTCTATATAAAGAAACTTTCTGTATATTTAACCACTTGTTAAAGGCAGTCATGGTTCAGGACAAGCTGTGGCTTAGGTTAATTTTGTCCCTCTGCATTGACACCAGACAAATCCTTAAGGATACTACAGCCATATCCATCCCCACAGTTTCAATGAGCTTATTGTAATTAAACCTTCCACCTGCATTTAGACTCCTCTCTCTCACCTTCCCTTTTAATCTCTATCCTCTGTCGTATAATTATAATTTCAGTGAAGCCAACAACTATTTCCATTGTAATACTTCCACTGCAGAGATGACCTCTGGTTTTTATTTTATTTTTCTTGAACACAGCTCCCGCTGCATTCAAAGACAACGCCTCATAACTGTAGCAGGGTGTGACTTGGTATCTGGGCCCTGCTGACCTTAGAAAATTTCCTTAATCTGCCTGGTTGATGTTGTAAACTGAAATCCCACAAGCATAAAAAATGCTTGGCCAAGCAATGCTTCCAGCCAGGCAGGCTCCATTTTCTTGGAGAGCACTGCTGGTCACAGCTGGACATCTTGGCTGCAGAATGATCCTTTCCTGCCTGGAAAATCTTATAGATGTTGCCTGAAATCAGGGAAGTGCTCAAGGGCAAGAGGACCTCCTTGATGCTCTCCTCTGACATTCAAGGCTTCATAAAGTTGACTTGATTTGCATAGGGTTCCTCTTTTAGTGCAGAGACACCTGGGATAAAACTCTGTATTTTACTAAACAAAGCAAAGGAAGGATATGAGAGCTCACCCTTGGACACACAGGTACATAAATACACCAAAAGAAACCAAGTCATAGCCTGCTCTGGAAAAAAAGAAGATGAAGCTGGAAGCTTGAAGGAGGGGGGATTACTCTTTAACAAGGAAGTTTTGTTAAGTTATGCTTTTTGGCACCAATACACTAAACAGTATCATCTTGCAAATGTAGAAATTCCCTGGCGGGGAGCACAACTTCATGTGAACTCCTGCCCAGATCATTCCAGGGGAAAGAAGAACATCAAACTCCCAGGTCTCCATCCCCTCATGGCTTCAGATGTTTCAATGAAGACATGACCAAAAACAAGCCCCAGCCCAGGAGCATGGGGCATGAGCAGCCCTGGCTCTCCCACCAGCCTTGGGGGTTAAATAACCCTTCAAAGACCTTCACAAGGACACATAGGATGGAGGGAGCTCCCACCACCCCATGAGCTGGGTGCCTGGTGGGTATCCAAGGCTGCTGTCTGGGCTCACAGCAGAACAAGGCAGGACCCTCTGCCCTGTTCAAACAGCACAGGAGGGTGTGGGCAGAGCTCACTCTGCAGCAGACACACTGGGAAGCAGTGGGGTGGAGAAGGAGAACAACCTCCAGCACTTGGCATGTATTCTCAATTCCCCCTTTGAATTTATGGAAACACACATTTGCTTCCACAAGCCTTCAATTTCACATAGTTCCCTGCGTGTTCTGCCTGTATCAGTGAAGCCTTTTATGCCTCATGCACAAAAAAACCACCTATAAAAGTGAAGTGAAAGCCCTGCCCGAGTACAAGGCCTTGCAGCAACACAACCACTTCATATTTCTGTAGTTATCCCTGGGGGTTGCCAAAATTCCCATCCTGAGACCACCAAACCCAAGACACACGAGCCAAAGCTCCCAAAGGGAGTTTCCACTATCTAGGAGAGGGAGAGATCTACTGCCTCAGTGCCAGCAGAAATCTCCTTCTGCCTCCAGCCTTTGGTCTTTTGCCCACCAGTCTAATAACAGTTTAAAAGAGTATATTCCAACACACAACACCATACCATGTTCCCCCCACAAAAAAAAACATCAGATGCAAAAAAAGCTTACTTTTCTGGGCTTAACTTTGTCTTGTAAGTCGTACTGGCCGATTCCTTTGTAACTTATTCCAAGCCACCACGGGATTCCTTGTTTATCCTGAAAAATGGAGATGTCTACGTCAGTCAAGAGCTACTTAAGAATCAGGCAATTCCAAGATCACAGCCCTTTTCACTCTGTGACAAGTACAAGTGGGTACAGTACAAAGACCTTCTGGCAAACAATTCGAGGTGAAGTGGATTTCTGGGGTGAACATGGAGCCTTCTCCCTCTGCCTTCTGAGGCAGAGGCACAAACCCAGGTGGTGGCTGTGCAATGTGGACAGAAAAGCAACAGTGCTGCTGAAACAACAGGGTGGCACTGGCTGGAGGAGTGGCTGTGAAGGACAGGGGACAGGAAAAAAACGTGGCCAGTGACTGCATCCACTAAATTCAGGCATGGACAGCCACAGGAGGAGACACCAGCACAAAACATCAGCTTCTCAGGTACCACGACTCAAAAGTAAGGAGACATCATCTCTGCTGAGCTCTTCGGCACAAAACTCTTTGGCCCCGGCTCTGCTCTACAAATGGGAATAAATGGTGCATTTCCATCACTCCCCAAAAGGGTTTTCTCAGCATTTCCCCACTCCAAGCACGCACCACTAATCACCTGCCACTTAGGATGAGTCTTTTCCACATTTTGTTTTTCTAATCTTGATTAATGTCTCTGGGGAAACTGTTAACTGCTTCAGGACTAGCAGTGATATCCAGTTTAATTAAGATGATAGGAATTTAACTCCTGATAGGATTACATGAGGTTTAACTAAGATTCCTTTCTGCTTTCTGGAAACAATTTTTAAAGCACATTGAATGAGGAAAAATTACAGAGGTTGAAAAATGTGGGTTTTCATACTGATAGAAGGGCACTGAATCATCCAACTGCTCCTTTAGGAATGCAACCCCATGTAATAAGCTCAGCAATCACATTATCTAAAGGCAGTTACTGACCTTTACTCCATAGTAATGAACTCCATATGTTGGTAAAGCTTCCACCACTTTCATGTACCTGCAGACAGATTTATAGCATATCAGATTATTTTCTCTAGAGGGAGTAATATCTATAAACATATTTTTTTCACACATACATCCAGGACATGTAATTTATCATTTGCATATTTTGGAGGCCTTAATAATTGAAGGCCCAAGTTTTCAGAAAAAAACTTAGCATCTTGGCTTGGGGAGAGATGGGGTATTTTGGCCCAGCTAAAGCAAAAGGAAAATCTCTCCTACAACAGAACATTCAATCTCTTATCAGAAGATCACGGAACTGAAAGCAAAAATTCTGAACTGAACATGTGAGCCTTTTGGGAAATGCTGGCAGTAAAGACCTGCCTATAATTATTCCATTATGGAGCTCTGGTTACAAAGGATGGGCTCCAAATGAATGCATTTATGCCATTGTACAACTGTTTCATGAGGCAATTCAGAAAACCACTGAACAGACCATTTTTCCCTTGTTCCTACTGAAAAAAGACCACAGATTATTGAGACAGATTTACAGGCATTGAGGTACGTGAGAAAAACTGCAAGGAGTCTGCTCTGTGCAGCCATGGCCATCATCTCAAACATCTCATCACATCCTGCTGCATCTGCTTGTAGGAAGAACAGTAAATATTAATGGGAAATGAAAAATAAAATCCACAGGCTCAGTGGGCAGCTTGGAAGACCTTGATGTTTTCAAAGCCAAATTCTAAACGTTTCAGAATTTCTTACAGGACTTAGGGTAATACACATCTTTAAGAGTTTGGAGTGAAAATTAATTGATGGCAAGCAAGTTATGGAGAAGAATCTTCCAATAAAGTAAGATCCAAACAATTTCTTTTGTATTTGAGGGACCCAAATGACCACACAAATGCTGAACTGTAAGCCTGTGAAATATGAGACTTCAAATAATTCCACTTTGCAATGTAACTCAATAAAAAGAGAGTCTGACATACACAAATGACATCGTTTGCAGGCAATAATGGCCCAAACAGTCTGCCTTGCCACTTCTCAACAAAAAAGAACAGGAGAAAAGTAAAAATATCATCTTCACAAATTAACAAGTGTTATACTCACTGAACAATGGCTTGTCCTCTGGTCAGACCTTTAATTTGTGTGTAATGCTCAATTACTCTGTCCTCACTGCAAACCAAACACAAAACCCAATTTAGAGGCTGTGACTTTGTTCATGTGTGATGGCATCTGTCGAGGCTCAGCCACCTGCTCAGCGTGCAGAGAAGGGTCCCTCTGCATGTTTCCTGCTCTAGTTTACATTCTGGTTCTTGCTGATTTCTTTCCCACCCTTCATTAGGCAGCGTGGAGCTGCCTGGCTGATCCTCACCATCCCATCCTGCCTTCCAGACTAATTAACGAAGCACTTCGGATCAGCCTGTTCTGCTGCAGATGCTGCTGCAGAAGAATGCTGCTAATTGTGTAAATTCATCTTAACATTCTAAAGGACCCAAGCTTCAAAGGCTGGTTAATGCTCCATATGTAAGACAGAAGAAGTTTAACTGGAGTTGTTTTCATTCCCATATATTTTTTCCCCCCCTGACATTTCATAGGTGAAAAAACCACACATTTGTCAGCAATGACCTTTTTTGCATTTTTCCTGTTACACATTTCAACATTTTGTTTTGAAGGAATGTGAAATAAAATATGCATTTCTGTGTCAGACACTTGAAAGCAAAGAAAAACCCAGCAGTATTCATTCAGAGACAAACAAATAATAAGCAAGCATGGTATACTTGAAAATCCATCACGTACACATCAAACCTAAAAATCCCAAACAAATGAGGGGGCTTGAATTTGCTGTAAAGGAACACAGCATTGAGGATGAATCAGTGATATTGTTTCCTTGGAATTTATGCCCTTTGTGCAAATTCAGCTCCCTCATTTGTTTGGGATTTTTAGGCAGAATTGGAACTGCCTTCCTCTTTCCAGCCTTTCTGGATTATTTTCTTCCCCAGTCCTGTTGGGAGGAGCTGGGTGGGCAGCTGGCAGCCAGCAAAGGTCAGCCCACCACAAAGGCTCCACTGTGTGACAGATGAAGACCGAGGTGCTCTCTGCAAACCCAGGCTTGGCTGGAGTCCAGACTTCAGCTCCAGCTATTGCAGGGTCCCCACAAACTCTGATCCAGCAGTTTCTGACACAGCAATTTAATTTAAGCAAACTTTCAAGGAGGAATTTGCATCAGATCTTGCATAATTTATCATCTTGTAAAAACTGGAAATGCTTGAACATGAGCAATTCACTCCATGTCCTGGGCTGAAAACTTTTAGGAGAGCTCACAAAGTGCTAAAAAGTGATCTTGTTGTTACCAATCATAGCAATAATTTGCATTTTAAATTAAAGAGCTCACCAGTAGGCAAGTGATGGATGCTCCTGCAGTGTCTTGGTAGGAAACACAGGCAGTGTCTTCAAGTCTTTTCTAGTGTTCTCATCACTGAAAAAGCAAAAATGGCCCGGAGTCAGTGCTAATGAATCAGAGATGGACTCATTAGTTTGGGCAGAAGGAAGGGCTGTATCTGCTGCTCACAAATGTGGCTGCCCCAGGCTGTCATAGCAACGAAACTCTAGAGGCCCTCTCACATGACAGTGATGGATATGGTGTCATGCAGGCTCATTATGCACACACGTGATGCTCAGGCCACCACCGTATCAGTATTTATTCTGCACACCCTCACTTTATTTGCTGAGTGCAGAATGAGCCCTGAAACAGCTACAGGAAAGCCTCTGCCCAAAAGTCAAGCTTGTAGTGCTAAATTTTGCTCTGTCTTTAGCTAGAGCCCTAACTCTAGACAATACATTTCATGAAGCAGTGTGGTGTTTGTTAAATCTCAGACGTTTAAAAGTGATCTGAGTCAAAACAAAGGGTTTCAGTTCACATGCTTTAAAACATTTTCAGTGAAAACAGTTCTCCTGGACTGCCCATTGTACAGAAAATTCAAATATTCTGCACTCCAGGCCCAACCTGAAATGAAATACAGGGGGTTTGAAGTACGTGAATGCAATTTGTCATCACAAAACATCGGCAGAGTATTTTAAAACCTATTTACAGGCATCAGTGAAATGGCTCATATTTTCTCCTCACACGGTCCATTAGTTAATCAGCTGAAACCTGCACGCCCCATTTCAGCAGGATTTCTGCGTGCCTTCAACAGCTCCAGCAAGCACCAACACGACTTTTCTATGCAAGGAATGCACCAGTCACGTCCATCAGCATCTGCCTCAGCTTTGTCCAGGCTCTCCTTCAAGGTGTTTTTCTGCTCCCAACCTCTCCTCTCATCAGATTGAGCTATTAAGGGTTTTCATCAGAGCTACATCCCCTTTTGCTTCCATCAAATCCCACACTCTGCGAATCCCTACAGTGGATCCATGGGGACTGCCGATGGAGCTCTGCACATAGGAGGACACAGCAACCCCTCCCATCCCAGGATTCCACCTCCCAGATGCCACATGGAGATTAAAGGGGGTTTTTTGTTCCTCGGGAGCACGGGCTAATCGCTCCGCAAGGCTCTGACAAGAGCCCCAGCCCTGAGTAAGGGGGACCCCCTCTGAGGAAACAGTGCAGTCAACAGCCCATTTATTCTTCAATGTCTTTGATGAAGCTGCGAGAAGGGGTCAATTAGCATCGAGGAGTGCCGGTCAATTAGTACCAAGGAGTGCTGGTCAATTAGCACCGAGGAGAGGTGTTTGATGCACTCTTCTGTCAGGAATATCCATTTTTCTTTGCAAGCTGGCCAGCACCCAAGTGCCACAGACAGGGACAGCTGGGTAGGAAATCAGCGTTTCTCCTTCCAGTCCTCAAATACAGGCAATGCTCACGAAAGCTGAGTTTTATTCACCCCTTTAGAAGCCCGTTTTGATGGGATCAAAAGGCTGCAGGACATCTCAGCTTGCAGAGAGAAGGTTGATTACCAGGGGCTTGTAGGGTCACATGGAAATGTAGATACCTAGCACGTTCTTCTGAGGCCTCAGAAACTAAAGCAAAAAAATAAAAAATACCACCCCAAAACAAACAAAACCCCCTAAACAAAACCAACCAACCAGCTCTGAGCAACCTGGCCTGAACTCCCTCTCAGAGCCCAAGGGTTTGGCCAGATGACCTCCTAAGGTCCTGTCCAACTTCAATCACAGACTCACAGGACAAATGATTATTAAACCACGATTTTCTTCCTATTTTTAAACCTGACTCATCACTGCAATGGCTGCTCTAGCAGGCAGAGTTGGCAGGGAACTACAGCGAAGTAGGAGAGGTTTTGGAATGAAGTACTAAGAGAATAGCTCATTTTTACCAAACAAAAGGCCTGTTACTGTAAATGTAGACTCTCAGCCCTGCAGTATTCACAATCAAAGGTTTAATGGGTGGTCATTAAACCCCTATTTAGAAACCTGGTTGTAAGGGCTGAGGCAATAAGGAGGCTGATGCTGGGAGGGCCGGGGCTGAGCTCTGGCAGAGGCAGCAGGCACAGGGCACAGGGGACACTCAGCTGTCACCACTACACACGGGTGGAGAGGTCCCACACTCCCTCACCAACCATTACAGGGCCAGGAGCCTCCCCATCACCAGGACTGTGCAGAGGTGCCACAAATCCTGGCATCTCCCATGCTCTGAAATGCCACCTTCTACAACATTTGTGGTCTCCAAGAGCACTACCCACCTTCCTCCTTATTTGGTTTTTGGGCCCCTCACCTCTCTCTGATTTTTGGGCCCTTCATCTCTCTATATCTGGCTGTGTAGCAACTTTATCCTCATCAATGCCAAAACAAGGATGCTAGTTAAGCTTGAATGATGAGTAGCAGCTCATCAATATGAAAACGTTTACCACTGAATTTAAATTTTGAGGGCCAGCCAGCAAATTCTCCTCGGAGCAGGGTCTGGGGGCTCTGAGCTGGGACACACAGCGATCAAAAAGCTGTCACCACGTCTGTGCCATGACAAGGGACAGGTCCCTGCAGCACCGACCCAGAACCAGAGCCTGCTGCAGACTGTCAGCAGGCAGAGGCCACGGAGCTGTGACAATTTACAGCACTGCTGGGCCTTCTCTCTTCTTCTGCCAGCCCACAAACCCATCCAATTTCTTGCAACAGCAGAGAATATACTGATTTTGTGAGGCAAAATTGGCCCCTGGGACTTGTCTTCCTGCCGGGACCCAACCTCACACCCTGAGGATCAGACACCATCCCATCCACACGCACTGGAAATCCATCAAAGTGCACTTATAAGGCCTGAAACTCTCTGAGAAGCAACACGAGGATTTTTTTCCCCTCCTGCATAATTGTGAGATTAAGCATGAAACAATCCTAGAAAAATGTAAAAGACCTGGGAGAGACAGGGCACAGCTCCCTGTGCGCTGGACGCCTTCAGACAGTGCGGGCTGGCACGGAGCAGCCTGGATCTGCTGACTGCACGCCCCGGGATTAGCATTCGGGATGATTCACGGCTTCAGGGATAATAAAAGCCTCCAATGGTCCTCCCCCTCCTTCCACAGAGTCCATTATCACTTCATCTGCACCAAGCAAGTCTCCCCTTGACCCTCAGGATCACTTTCCCAAGCCCTGTGAGACCCAGCCGCTCCCCCGAGGTGACAACTCCCGATAGCGGCAGCGGCTGCCTGAATTATGACCTGTTCCTGTTTGGTTTCACAAGGACCACGAGACGACAGAGCGATCCCAGGGCAGACAGCCCCGGCTCCAGATGTCCCCCCATCCCCACGATCTGCCAGGAAAACCCGCTGTTGTATCTGGCACGTCCACGGTGGGTTCCCACCAGGAGGAGGACGCGGCTGTCGGGACGGGGAGGCTCAACTTGAATTTAATCTGACCCCTGCAATGCAGGGGTTTTCTGGATTGGTGGTTTTTGGCATAATTTCAATACATAAACTTAAACCGCCCGGAGTCAATGGGACTGAACTTTTTTTTTTGGCAAAAGGTTTGTTTATTCCCCAGGAGGAGAATATAGGAAACTCTCATCTCAAGTATTTTTCCACTATGGAGAAGAATTAAACAAAAGCAGCAGACAGACCCTTTCCTTCCTATTCCGCCCTCTAAACAGGAGTTTTCTCTCTGGCAGATACAAAGCAGAACTTGAATCAATCTGGGCAATGCAAATGGAAATAATGAAAATTTGCATCAAAGCCTCCTCACGCCAAACCTCAACTTGCACTCCTGGTACTGCCCATAATTAATTCTCTGTCCTAACATGATCAAAGGTTGGGCAAGATGCTGTCCCCAGCACGCCCTGCTCGTCAGTGCTAGCTCTGTGGAGAGGCAAGGCAGCTTGACTCTAAAATAACCAGTAACAGTATTTAATCATGTACCATATTATCAATGGGACTTCCCACTTGAAACTACCTCCAGCAGTAAAACAGGACCAATCTCATGAGCTTCCTACAGCCTGCTGATGTTACAGTGAAATTTTTGGTATCTTGCTAAAATCTCCAGAAATCCATGAAGGAACCAAGCCAGACCATCATGGCATGCTCTGCCTAGAGAACATCACTGAAAATTAAAAAAGAGTTGCATATTTATGCCCCCAGAAAGTACATCTTGACAGCTTGTAATGGAATGATACAACACTCCCTGCCAGGCAAAGATTTACAGAACTGTGCTAATTAGGACCATTTGTCAATACCTGGCGTTTCCCTACACCCACTGTCAAAAACCAATTTATGCCCCTTGCTAAGGCAGGTAAGAGCTTAGATGGAGTAAGATGTGGTTAATGAGATTAACAAAACATGAAGAGCAAGTGACACACCCAGCAGCAAAAGCCATATATTGGACTAGAGCATAGAAACTTATCAGCCCACAGATTCTTTGTAAATATTAACTCGATGAGGACAGGACTTCAGAAAACTCTTAACTGACTAAAGCAAAGGCAGGTGTGTCTGCCTCTGCTGAATTGTGTTTTTAACACGTTATAAGGTACAAATTTATCACTAGGGAAAGTGCTTTGTATAGAGACTTTCCTCTGTCCTTGGAGCCTCTTGACCTCACACAAATACTTTCTCTTGTGTTTCTACAGGATCATTGGAATAAGTCACTCCCAGGTTCTCCTGAATATCATTATCTTATGTTCAGTTAATTCTTGAAATGAATTTTAGCCACAGCACAGGTGGAATTTAGAGTGGCCTTGCCTTTAGAAAATGTCCATCAGCCTGGAAGTTATTTTATGGACACCTAAATATCAGCAAATTTGAGAATTATATTTGAGATTCAAGGCAATGTGCAGCTGCACAGCAAAAGCATGATACATTATTACCCTACATCAAGAAGATTTCCATTAGGATTTGTCACTTCATTCTCTTCAAGATATTTACAGCTAGCAAAATAAATACTCCAAAACAGCTCACAATTAGAGCAGACAGTTGAAAGCTTGACAATCAAGGGTTTCAGAGGGTCAGATTATTCAGCTGATGTCAGTAATAGCCCTGTTTCTTTAAAATGAGCAAATTCCTTTGCACCAAATTGTACAAGACCATCCTCTGCTGCTGCCCACACCCAGCCTGGCCCTAAAGTGACTTTCTCAAGTGACCAAACTCAGGGAAACATCACCAAGGTCTCCAAGGTGCTCCCATTCCTTACACTCATGGATGAGAACCAGCAACATGGACCATCCCACTGTCCCATTCTGTAGGGTTTGTCACAAAACAGAGCATGGCAACCTCAGGCTCCTGTGGAGGCTGCTCTGCCCTTTGAGGTACCACTAGAAACAGGTGTGAGGAGCAAGCAGGGAGGCAGTGGAGGGGAAAAATAAGCAGGGTTAAAAGTGCAGGGGAAAAAAGGGGGGAAGGAAGGGAGAGCAGGGGAGGTACAGGGAGAGAAGATGGATTTAGCAGCTTTTGAGTATGCCAGAGCAGCAGGATCTTGGCAGCAGGACTTCGAAATGCGCTCTCCGACAAATCCTCTTTTGTGACAAATGCCAGACGTTTCCCATCATTTCCCAACCTTTCAGTTTATGGTCTGCTGGCACACTCAAGAAAGTTATTTTCCTATTGAAGGGAGCCCAGGATGTGGAAAGGCCATGAACAAGGGGCTCCCGTTGGTACAGGACTGCCAGAGCCAGCGGAGCTTTGCAGGGGCAGGGCTGCAGAGGCTGCCACTTGAACACCAGATAGCAGCTGCTGCTCAGAGAGGTATTTGAAGGGGCATTTAAGAGCCTTCCAACCCCATCTGTGAGAAGGACCCTGATAAGAAATGCAGATGGCTTCTTCAGCCCCAGCTTGTTGGATGTTTAGGCTGAGCTATACTGTGGGTTCCCACCTTGTGCAGCTTTAGTTTCACAGCTCAAGGGGGACCTGCACCAAACACAAGATGTGGCTGGGACTGAATGGCCATCCCCCATACCTGTACCAGAGCCTTGGACTCCCAGACCTGCCCTCCAGCTCCAGCACTGTTCCCTGAGCCCAATTTCTCTGCTTCCCAAGCACTGCCCAACTCCTGGGCAGAGCAGTAGCACCTGTGGATCTGCTGGGGCTTGGTGACCCCCATATATTGGTTTTTGGAAGATGGGCCAAGAGCATCAGGGAAAATGCAACATTTCTCCAGTCAGGTGTGTGCACTCACCTCTCTACAGGAGGACATGGTGAGCAGACAAACAGGAACAGGAGCTGCTCCCAGAGCCACCTTGGCAGATGAGGCAATGCTGCAACTTCCAGACAAGGAACAGGGGCCAAGGGAGCAGCTCTTCATGACTGGAGAGAATCTGTGACCTGGAGCTGCCCTAAACCCCCAGGTCTCCTTTTACAGCTCTTGATGTGAAACAGGAATATTCTGAAGACAAACCCTCTTGGTCCTTGGACCCAGAATCTACCATGGGTGGTGGATGCCATCCCACAGATCTACTATGGCACATCCATGTTTAAAGAGCTGCTTGGTCATACCCACATGTCAGCAGTGCTCCCTTAAGAGACCAGACAAAAGCAGAATGGCTCTGCTCTACCTGGGATTTACTGACAAGCAAAAGATGGATATTCACCATTGACACAACGCTTGAAGGATCCCAAGCCCTTCCCAGCAACACCAGACTGTTATTTCTAACATTCACACTTTCTTCCTGTTCACACAAAGGTCAGCTTAGCCATATTAGTTGTGGGTTTTTAGCATGTCTGAGTACAGTAGCAAAGTTTAAAGCTTGTTATCACAGCCTGGCTGATACAGAGATACATGGAACCACAAGAAAAATAAAGTGTCCAAATAATGATAAAGACCTGACGAATCTGCAGAAGCAAAAAAAGCTGAGGTTGAAAAGCTGTCGTTCCATTTCCTCAAAGCACAAAATACACCTCACGTGATAGATCTCAGCCACCATGGGAAGGAAAAGCAAAAGAGCTTTTCTAGAGTGAGGATGTTTTAGGAATGAGACCAGAGTCCAAACTCCTGCTCATAGCTGAGGGTGCAAAACTGGAAAAAAAAAAATCCCTGTACACCTGACAAAGCTTTCCAGATATTGAAAAAAAGGGAGTGAATACACTACAATGCAAAAACCATGAAATGTGGTTTTTACAATAGGAAAAAGCAACACATTTTAATATTGAACCTGTACTTAAGGGAGTTTCTAGGGACAACAGGAAACAGTATTTTTAATACAACAGTATTTTTTACCTATGTTTGTGGATGTCATGATGCTACCCCATGTTACAGCTTTTCCCCTGCATGGGAGACAAGTTGGGGGATGCTGAATTTCCTGGCACCTTGCTTGCCTTGTCTCTCATCTGTTTTGGATGCAGAGCACACACAAAAGACCTCTCAGACCTCTCTAGGTGGTTGTATGCACTCTAGCTCTGCTCTCCGAGTTAAAAATAATTGAAAAAAAGAAGAAAAACCAAAGAAAAGAAGGTACTGTGGAGGGACTATTAAAGAGGACAAAACACAGTAACCCCCTTTCTGTCCCTCTGGAAACTGTATAAACATCATGCATATGAAATCTAAAAATCACTGTGCCTTACCAAACTGCCATAATTATGTGTGAATATTGAGAGTTACTTTGCTATATACAAGTAGTAAATCCCATGAGATCAGGTTATTAAATTACTGCAAATATCCTTTTTTTCCCCCTCTTCATCTAATCCTTTTTGCTCATTTCCACCCACAGCTCTTCCACCTAATTAATCTGCTACATAATAAGCATTCTATACAAATTCCTTTAGAGTCCTTACAGAACTGCTTCAAAATAGGAAATTGTAAAAAACCATTACAATTACATCACCACAGACTGTACATGCTTTAGTCTGCCATGAACTGGATGAATCTACAAGTGGCACCAGTGGAAAAAACCCTGTTGCTATGAAAAGTCTATCCAAGAAATGGCATCTTAAGTATTTTTTCTTTGCTTTTGCACCTGTTTTACATGAAAAATAGAACACCAGGAGAAAACAATGTTTTCGTCTCATAATTGCTGCCTCAGTGCTCAGGGAGATGGAGCTCAGCAGTTCCTTGCCTGGCTCCCTTCTGCCTTCTCTCAGCTCCTGTTCCTCATGGCAAACCTGCAGGGGTTCACCAAGGAAAACAAAATTTTCACCCTGCTAGAGAAAAATTACTGCAGTCTTCAACCAGCTTTCTTTGAAGAGAGTATAAAATTCAATTAATGGAAAAGTGGGTATCTGATACCTGTGAGTAGGGTAATCATCATCATCATTGTATGAAATAGATGTGAAACATGACTTTCCCTAAACTTGCTTATTTACTACCTTGGTTCATCAGATGTTCCCAAATAAACTGAAATATTCAACTCCCTCAACTAACAAGCTTTGAGTAAGCAGATCTTTGCTCTTAAATTGAAAAAGAGGGAGCTGAGGAAAGCACAGAGCTGGGTTTGACTGAGAGAGTTAATGGTTCAGAGCCAGTGCCTCACCAGGTATTTCAAGAAAAAGTGCTGGGAGTCACAGCTGAGAGGCAAAACACACAATGAGTCACTTGACAAACAAGGGCCAGCAGCACAAGGGGCACCAGGCAGCCAGTGCTGGGCACTGATTTACAGCCAGGCAGACACAGCCCACGGGGATGGGGGCAGCCTGGAAAAAGGCTGAGGTATCAGTGCACGGGCATTTAAAAATGCAGTTGCATGGAAAAGAACATGAGAAATAAATCTACAGTCCTGCCACAGGCCCCAGATGGATGTTCTGAGAGTGAATCCCCTCGTGACCCAGCAGCTCCTCTGTATCACCCCTGACACAGGTGTGAGGAAACACCTGGGGCTGAAGCAGGATCCAGACTGGGCTCTGATCTTTGGCTGCCAGATGAGATGTCCCCTTGGAACTCATCCCTGAACTTGTCTTCCTGCTCCAGCCCCAGTCCTGGGTGTGGCCACACCTGGAATTTTGGCCACATGAACCTGGCAGAATTCCCAGAAACAGGCTGGACAAGCCACCTCCAGCAGACCTCAGGTGTGTCCTGTTCCTGAGGGTACCTTAATCTTGGGGTTAGCAGTAGAGTGGAGCAGGTGCTTTGCTATCAGACAATTATTAACTTCTTTCCAACAGCTATTCTCTAGCACTGCCCACGTTATCTTTCCCACATTCTTCTCTACCAAGAGATCTTTCAGTTTGCCTGGCAAAATATTCAGCTTCCCAAAGAAACCCTACCCAAAAATCTCACTCTGAGCACTCACTCTTAAATAAGATCAAATCATTGATACTACTTTCTGCACCTAGATCAAGAACTTCACTTTTTTTCTGAGTAGAATTTTACAATTCAGGAGTTTCTGAGCCAATTACTCCTCAGCCTCAGTTGCAGGGCTATCTCTCACCCAAACCTTTCCCTTTTACAAAGTGCCCTTATCACCCCCATAAGGATAAACCCCGGTGCCTCGCACATGTCAGCTATCAGGAATTCATTATTTTGTCTGTGTTATGTTATACCAGTCAGGAGTTATCTTTGCAGCCCACAGGCCAGAATCAAAAACGAATGCGTCAGCTATTTAAAGAAAATAGAAGCTCTCCTCCAGCAATTTAATTAACTTCCAGGGAGCAGGGCTGGGTTTCAGTCCTGGAAATGGTGCTGGGGAAAGTACAGTCCAAGATTACCAGACAAAGAATAAACTTTTTTTTTTTTTAAACCCAAGTTACTTTCCTTATATAGTCCCTGTAGCTAATCTGATTTTGATAAACAGTTTTCCAATGGACAGCATTTAGGACTTCTCAGTTATAGACTGTTTCTCTCATTAAGCTACAAAGGAAAATAAAAGTATACAACAATTTACAGCATTTTTGAGGGGAGATGCTTAATTTGTAAACTAAATACAGCTAAATAATTTCTTTCCCAAGGAGGGTAGACTTTATATGCTGCATATTTACAAGATGAATAATTAACAGACTGCCAAAACATTGTTTCTTTAAAATTCAAATAAAATTCCTAAAATAAACAGAATACGTATGTTTTTCCCCCAAAACGGAGCCACGCCAGAAGCTGCAATTTGAATCACATTCTCTTTCTAAAACCTTTGCATAGAGTTTAAAACCCAAGATTTCATAAAACCAGGCTTGCAGATTTTTTCTATTTCATTTGCAAATAGGAGCGTGGAAAAACGCAATGAACTGACGCAGAATTTCAAAACTCCAATCAATGACTAATGCTTGCTTGGGGTTCCTGTTGCAGGAGCTGGGTGAAAAGTGCTGGGAACTCAGCTTAAACAGAGGAGCAGTCACCTGGGAGCCACGGATGAGTTGTGAAAAGCAAACAGGAGGCAGAGTTACATCCTTCCTCTTGAGAAAAGCCTGCCCAGCGCTGCAGGGAAGGCAGAGGGGCAGGAATCTGCAGCACCCCAGCCTTCCTGGGGACAGCAGAGCAGACAGTACAGCCCTGACACCATCCCAGGTAGGGGGGGACAGGGACAGCTCACTGAGCATCCCTGTGACATCCTCTTCATCACACACATCAGGGAATTATCTTGGCTGGGATCACAGTTGGGTAAACAGGAAAAGGAAATGGGTGCATGGTGAGCACCACTGGCCGTGGTCTGGTGCCACCTCTGTTCCTCATTCATCCTGTGCCCAAAGCCAGCCCAGGCTGCCTTGGAGAATCCAGAGTTGTCCAAATCAGGACATGCCACAGGGGCAATTTTGAAGCATGCACTTAAGTTTTATAAAGATGTCTTCAAAACCAGGGTCCTCTCAAAGAGGGACTTGGGTGTTTCATCTCACATGAAGTCTCTCCCCAAACAATAAGGCACAATTAAATGATTTTTAAGCTCCTTTCCATCCCAAACCATTCTGTGATTCTGTGAAACCCCTGTCCTGTAAGAGCTCAGCTCAGGACCTTGGGGTCCTACAAAGCACCTGCAAGGACCAAATCCCAAATTCTCATGCTACCAGTGCTACCAGACTGCAAAGCCCCCCCAGAGTGACCTTTGTGGTGTAGAAATCAAAAGTTTTTTACTTTCTCCAAGCACGCACGTGTCAGGTTAGCTCACTGAAAAGAAACAGATTTCCAAGGAATGTGCTCACCCACTCAGGATGGGGCAGGGGAGGGTGTTTCTCAGGAGGCTGCTGCTCCCTGCCATCAGGGCGTTATCTGAGAATTTGAGCATGGATTGGGAAAGAGGTTCCCAAGAGGAGGCTGAGTGTTTGGGCCCTGGCACGGAGCTGACGTCAGTGGTGTCCCCATCACAGGATGTGTCCCCATGGAAAAAGCTCCCTATGGGATGTGTGTGTGAAAAATCAGACAGGAAGAGATCCCCAGCATTGCCTGGACTGGCCCAATCCTCACTTCCACAGAGCTAATCTCCAGGACTCCAGGCAATTCCTGTATTTACCTGTGCTCATTCAGCACTAATCCAGCACCAAAAAAATCAACCTGCACATTCTCACGGAAGCACAGGTGATGCAAGAGCCATATTCCAGAGGGTGACTCAAAGCAGGATGTCCAAATGACAGCGAGCAGAGAACACACAAACTGAAGGCACTGCAAGGGGAGGCAAATCCCAGTGCACAGCAGCCCTGCTGCAGGGACAGCCCATCAGCACAGCAAGCTGTGCAGCACAGGCCAGCCCTGCAGTATCATCGTTAAGATATGCTGGTAATTAAGTCACTGCTTTATCAGCACTGGCCCAAAGGACCACTTGTGATATGTGACATGAAATTCCTTCACTCCTGGTGTGCTCACTGGGCCTGGGACAGCTGCTGTGTTCATTTGCTGTGGGGGTATAACATATGCTCAGTTTAACAATTGCTGCAGTTATTCCCATGCAACCCTTAGGGGAAGAGCTGCATTTGGAAATCACTCTTGTAGCAGAGTGCTCTTCCCCACAATTTTCTTTAAATACTTCTGAAGGTAACCACGGGTAATCCACTCCTTGCAACGTGTCCAGGGAACCATGGAAAACAACCTCAGACATAGTTCTTGGATTTGTGAAGCTGTGCTTACAAACCTATTTATGGCAAATGATAAGGGGGCAGTGTTAAGTTTAAACCACATAAGAGAGCATGTTACCGCTAAGGTGGTTTTTAACATCAACTCCTGCTCTTGAGAATCAAGAAAATTGTGCCACCAGTTGCTACAGTTTAACAAGTTACTCATTGTGGAGTCAGCTGTGATTTTCTGGTTATCTGTGAATAAACTGAGCTAAGCTTAGGGCGTCCCAGCAGAGATCAGGCAAGATAAGGGGTCTTTCTAGAGAAAAAAGCACCATGCTACAGGTATAAGCATTATACTGGGGGGTCAAGGGCCGGTCTACAGCACAAATAGGAACAGAAATGGTCTGCACAGCAGCCACCCAGCTGATTAAAGGCACCTTTTTCTCCCTGCAGGTGTGACAGCATGCCAAGAACAGGAGGAGGAGGTTTGACAGACTTCACAGAGCGTGTCCTTCGGCAGAGAACGGACAGGCCTTTGACGGGAAGGGGTCTAGGGACTGGCACTGGCATTTATTTGACAACTGCCCCCTCAAGGGAAAGCAGAGTCACCCAGGCAGTCAAACGTGACTTGCTCCCTGCCTTTGGGCAGACAGGGCTGTACTGGGCGCTCTCCAAAGCTGTTGTAGCTAAAGCATAAAATACACCTCTCCTCCCAGCAAGTGGTAAAATATTAACGTGACCAAAGCCAATCTCCCGAATCTCTGTTTGCTTAGCGAGCTGTTGCTAATGGAAGGTCTTTCCCCGGGCTCCAGCAGGTCCGGGTGTGACCCCACCTGCTCCCTGCAGCCCCTCATGGTGACCAGAGCTGGATAAAAAGCACCCCAAGGGGAAGCCAGACCTGATGATGCAGCTTTAAAGAGCTCAAGAGGAGCAAGGGGGTCGCACATCAGGCACAACACAACTGTTGGCTCAAGTGTGGGGAGGGAGAGGCCCCGGGGCAGCTGCAGGAGAACACAGCTCACTGATCCCCGGGGCAGCTGGCAGCGTGCTGGGCTGTGGGCAAGGTCACACACACGGACCCAAACACAGGCAATGGTTTGCTTGGCAAAACTTGGCAAAGCACAGGCTTCCCAAAAGGCAGCGAAGTGTGGGAGCCTTCCCCTTCTCCCACTGCGGCACCCACATTTGGGAGGGGAGAGAACGTGGTGGCCTGAAACCCTGTTTTGACTCAGAGCTTCTCACAAAAGGCATTACTCACCCTGCAGACTCAGATTTTATCCAGCCCAGCAGCACTTTTCACTTTCTTCGGGCACTGCTCGCAGCTGGACTTTACCCCCATTTGTGATTGTTTGCAACACAATGCCAACACAGAAAAACACATCCATCAAGCGCACCAGCATTAGAAAGGAAAATGTTATTACCTGGAATAGTCTCCTTTGGCTTCCTACAATTGAAAAACAGTGACAGAATTAAAACACGATCTCTTCAAACCGCTCGATTTTCCCAGCATTGTTCAGTTCCCCACTCCCACAGCTCTGCAGGCAGATCCTGACCCCCGCCACACTCCCAAAAAAAAAAAAAAAAAAAAAAAAAGGGAAAACACGGAGCCTGCATGTGCTCAAGAGCTGGACTCGGCCCCTGGTGCTCCCAGCTGGAGATAATCCACCTACAGCACAAACAGCACTGCTTCCAAAGCGGGGATGAATTTCACTTCGAAAATCAAATGTCGCTTTCAGTGCACAAGAAGTGAAATACAATTCTCCCTCCTCTCTCATCCAGGCAAGGCTGGCTGTACAGTCAGGTCAGCAGTTGGGAGGAACTGTGCTCAGCCGAGATGAAAAAAACTCCGGGCAGATCGAGCTGCTGCTGCAGCTTTGCTGTGGCACTTTGTCAATGACAATGCCACGGGAGAAACCCCGCAATTTATTAAAGGTAGAATTTTATTTCATAGAAAGCGGTAAATAACTGGAGTTTAGGTCTCAGTAGAACAAAACTAGATTAATGAGAGGGAAAGCCGACGCTGTATATTTCAATATAACAGAAGTAGCAAAACCATATGCTTGGAAAAGAAGATTCACAGGCATAATATAGCTGATTTAGCTACAATATTTAGACTTTTCCTCAGAGATCTCTGCAATGTACTTAAATCAGGTTAAGTGATAAATTGAGTGGAAACCTGCCCAGATAAATGACTTCCCTTGATTAGCTTCTACTCTTTCAATTTAAAACTCCTCAAACAAATATTTCCCTTACTCGCCTATAAGAGAGAAAAACAAACAATTCCTCTGTGTTCCAGCTTCCCCTCCGCTCCCCGCAGCCGCGGAGAGCACGAACAGCCCCGCGGGGTCTTGTCCATACGGAGAGGGGAAAAAATGGGAAGGGGGAAACCGGGAAGGGGAAAGTGCAGAGCCAAACCCATCCCGGGGGGGGACACTCACCTGGAGCACCAGGGCGGCCAACTTGAAGACGGTCTCGCTGTCCACCTCGATGTGCCCCTGTGCCGGAGAGAGCGGAGCGTGAGCGGGACGGAGGGGAGGGGGCACCGGGAGAGGCGGTGCCGGCTCCGGCTGCCAGAGCGGCGCTCCCCGCCCCGTGTCCCCCCTGCCACAGCCACACACACACACAGGCACACAGTCACACACACACAGCCCGTCCTCCCCAGCCCTGCCCTCCGCCTGCCTTCTTTACACATCTCCCTGCGTTCCGCGGGATGCCGCTCCGCGGGACCTAGCCCGAGCGCGCCGGGACGCGGCCGCGCACGCCGCCAGCCCTTGCCAGAAAGGATTTTAAACGATATGAAAGAATTTCAAATCATATGAAAGAATTTTAAATATTATGAATTTTAAATGTTATGAAAGAATTTGAAAATTATATGAAAGAATCTCAAATTTTATGAATTTCAAATTTTATGAATTTCAAATTTTAAATCATACGAAAGAATTTTAAAATTGTGTGAAATTAATAAAATTACATGGAATAAAACTTTAAATTAATAGGATATAGGCTTAAGATACAGCAAGGAAGGGATTTTAGTGGTTCGAAGCGCATCCCCTCCTCAGGGCGAACTTTGCAGGTCACAGAATCAGAGACTGGTTTGGGCTGGAATCAGAGAGTGGTTGGGTTTGGGACCTTAACAAGCATCTCGTTCCAAGTCCCCTGCCCTGGGCAGGGACACTTCCCACCAGACCAGGTTACTCCAAGCCCTGCCCAGCCTGGCATTCAACACTTGCAGGGATGGGGCATGGCAGATACATGCTTGGATGGCACCCAGGAGCACATATCAGCTCCACAAAAATCAGTATTGGACAAGATCTAAACCCTGACATGGTCTATGAGAAAAGTTATTTCTAATCTCAGCTTCTGTGCTCTGGAGAGTGCATCTATCCACTGGAACAGCCCTGTCCCAGGCAAGAGAAAACCAAGGAACTACATTCATCTCTCATTAAATAAAGAGTTTTACTGCTTACAGTTCTAGGACCATTCCTTGTTTTGATTGTGGTACCCTGATGCTAAACCAGCCATACTGATTAATCACAAGGACAGCACAATTGAGTCCTTTGTCCTGCTCAGTCAGCATCCTACAGCCTTCATTTCTTCCAGCTCCCCTGGAGCTCTAGGGAAATGTTCAGAAGAACTGCATGGACCCCATGCTGGAAATCTCCTGTGCCTCGAGCCCACTCCAAAATCAGCTCTGTCCTTACAGCACTGTGCACTCAGAAACTCTACAGGTGCCAAAGCACCAAAACTACATGAGGATCTTTTTTCTTTTTTTTTCTCCAGCTTACAATCTTAAGTACAAACTTCCCATGTTAGTTTCTTAGCAGGAAAACCCCTGGCCAGTGTCACCAGCAGTGACACTGGAGGAGTAAAGGAAATGTACTGACAGTTGCACTCTTTACCCCTCCTGCATCCTGCAAACAGTGAGTAAAGCACAGAACTGAGCCCCTGAAGCAGCCCAGGAACACAGGTTTTTCTTATTGACCTTCTGCAAATGGATATAATGGACATGATGCCTGCCTCATGTCACTGAGATCCCAACACATCCTTAGTCCCAGGATCTGTTGGCTGAGTGAGGAGACAAAGCAGACTGAAAGCTGAAATAATGCCAAAACCAGGGCAGCAGGAAGATCTACAGAATCACATACAGATCCAGGGAAATGACATCTCAAAATGTATTAGGGCACATCTGGAGCTGAGCTAATTTACCCCAGCTGCAGGTCTGGCCCACAGAGACTAAATTCAAAAGTGAACAAACAAATAATTCAATTTTCATGGAAAGGAAGTTTTTTTGCCAGCTCTCTCAATAAAACATTCCAGCAGCAGCACTCCCCCAGGCTTCCCTGACAGGCAGACCAAGAGGAATTTCCCCTTCCCAACAGGTGTGGCACCAGCTATGCAGGAGTAGCCTCCAAAGCATTCCCAGACATTGCATTAGAAGAAGAGGAGGGGCACATCACAAGTTGAGAGGAAAAAAATAGTTTGAAGTGCATCCTTCCTTCAGATCTCTTTCATGTTGGTGCTCAAGAAAAAAAGCAAGATTGCAGCCCTTCACATAGGTGCAACTTTAAGGCACTTTGTTACTTCCAGGTCTGGATCAGGTTAGTCTTTGTCATGCACATCTGAGCTGGCTTTTTGAAAGCTTCAATTGCATCTGCCCAAGCAACCTCTGATGTCAGAGGATTAAGGGAGATCAGGGCACCCCAGCACCACGGAGTCCTGCACCAGCAGGCAGAGAACTCAGACAGGAGAAAATGCCATCACAGGGAACCTCAGCTCAGTGGGAAAGGTGAGATCTGGCTCAGCAAAGCTGTCCCTGATCACAAAATCAGGGAAAACAGCGACAGAAGGGACCTTAAAAGCTCAAGAGCATGGCCCTGCCCCGAGGCAGAACAGCTACATGCAGCTCAAGGCCTTTTAAGCCTACGAGAAACTCAAGGAGCTTTAACTCTCCAAAGCCCTCTCGATTTATTGCTGGCTCCCAGATCAGCTCCAGGAGCTCCTGCAGCAGTCTGCTCACCCACAGCCAGAGCTGCTGCTGGCCCTACAGGGGTGTTTGGGACTAATAACCAAGCACCTCCTCACTTTTCATCTTCAAAGCATCTCACAGCCATTAACTAATTAGCAATAGTAATTACAGGGCTTCTCTTCAGTGTTTATTTGCTTTTCCCTAGGTACTGGGCTTAAGAAACTCTGGTCACTTTACTGGCTGCTATGGCCACAAGTGCCAACAGTGACCCCACAAACCACCTCATTTAGGGTTTTAGGAGACCAGAGAGAGCATGAAGGGGACTGACTTCTCCAAGTGATGAAGTTTCAGTCTTTACTTTCAGAGTGAGACATTTGCTGTGCCAGTGCCCTCAGCTTCAAACACATTTGCTCAGAAGTTGTAAAGGAGTGAATAGGCAAGAGGGTCCTGCCTAACCTGACCTCTCGAGGATGTTGCAGGGGTCTTGACCAAGCAAAGGGGACAAACAGATCACCCTAGGAGCAGGGCTGCCACCATGTCTCTCCAGCAAATCTCAGAACAGGGTGGAGCAGCCCTGGTTATTATCCTGTGCCACCACACAGTAACAGTGGCAGGAGACTGGGGCCACTCGAAGCAAGGCTCAGGAGAAAAAAAAAATACAAAAAAAAACCAACCCAAAGAACAACTCAACCTCCAAAAGTACTAAAAAGCACAGAAAAAAGGTGCAGGGAAGTGAAGGGACTGCCCTGAGTCCTGCAGTAGCTAAGTAGCAGAGCAAGGATTTGAAGCAAAGGATGCCAAAGCCCAGCTCAGCCTGTATTTGACAGACTAATGCTCTCCAAGTGACAGTGTCTTGGACAATTCCCTCTGAGCCTGGAAGTATTTTTCATCATCATATAACATTATTTGCCATCTGGCTCCTCAATTGGCCATTGCTATAATGTAATCCAGCTCTGCCCTGGGCTGTCATGGAGTTTGGACAGCCCTTGGCTTGACACAAATCCAGACAGAGATATGTGGAGTGCAGGACCGTGACTCTTCCCACTCACCCAGGCAATATTTTGATTTTATAATCATCCTTCAGCCTGGAGGTTGGCAGATGGGGGTTTCTGTTCTAGTACTGCTTTATCAGCAAGGTCAGATTTCAAAAATAGATGAGGAAAATGACTGTAAGAAGATTAATTTGCAATGCCTGCCATCAGCAGGGTAATTCAAGCAGAGACTTCAGTGAGCAATTGGGGGGCCCTGAGAGCCAGGGCAGCCAGTGCTCCCACAGCCATGTGTTAAAGATGAAGGTGGAAGGTTTTTCTAGATTTATCCCAAGTGAGAACAAGGTCACCAGCACGAGGTTAAGTAGATGTATGTCACTCAGATAATGGAATCTGAGTCTTCTACATTTCAGATGTAAATGAGTTTAAACAGACTGGTGACTGCAGCTCTAGGGAGGGGATGAAACTGATATTTTTCAATTAGAGTTTGCACAGGGGCTGATCATTTTAACCAGTGAGATGGATTCAGCCAGAAGACCACTGGCTTATCTGAACACTGCACTTGGTCCAGCGGATTCAGGTGGTGGCTTTTGTCATCCTGATAAATATCAGAGTAATAAAAGGCTGCAGCAGGTGTCCAAACTGGTTGGCAATTAGAGCAGGAGTAGGTCACTGTCTCAGCATCTGGTGAAGACCAGCTCAACCTTCAGTGCCCATGGGCAGGATTTAGCCCCCAGTTCTGACAGGAGCTCAAGGCTTGCTGCACAAACTTAGAATGTGATAAAAATCACAAGCTCAGCCATGAATAGAGCAGTGAACCCTCATTAGACACAGCAACAACACCAGAATTTACTGCCATAGAGATACAGGTCTGAAATCCTGATGAAAACTCAGATCAAGAGTGATGATAGTCAGATGAGCATTAACTGTGTTAAGCAAATCTTTAGGCTGTAAACTCAGATTAAGGCAGATTTTAAAAGAATAAGCACACACAGGAACTGTCATGTTTAACTCTTCAGAGCCAGAAGTGAAAGCAGACATGGTTTGTTCAAACCACATAACCTCCAGAGGTTAAAGGCTGACAACAAAATCATTTCACCTGAACATTTGAGAATTGAGATACCAACACACTTGTTCCCTCAAACTAATTCTGTAAAAATTTCTGTTAGCCAAAGACACCCCCCAAAATGCACACACTGTGATTGAATAGCCTCGAGACAGCCACAAGATTGAACATAATTGCCAGTGATTACCGAAAGGTGATTTAAAAAAAGCTGAAAGAAGGGTGCAATTAGTCAGAGGGAAAGAAAGGACCCAAACGTCTCCAAGACATTCAAACCCAGGCAGGCAATTAGCTGGGTGTGGACCCAGCACAAGTGAACAAAGCAGTGCCAGCGCCCCTGTGCCCCATCCAGCACCGAGGTGACATCCACCAGGGATGCAGGATCCTGCCCTGTGTCCTGGCAGCCTGAGATGGGCTGGCAGGGCCCAGCAGTGCAGAAAGCTCAGCAGCTTTTCAGTGTTTAAGGCTTTTTTTGCCAGGCTGGGGAGGGCAGTGGGTGTTGGCCACAACCTGTTCCACCACACAAGCTGTGCAGGAGGAACTGGGTCAGGCAGATCCTGTCACTCGCCCTGCTGGAGTGGCTGTGCTGGGTAATTAATTCCTGCACAGACACAAACACTGGCAGCACATGGACAACCTCCAGCTTTAAAGTGCCTGTCCCAATTACCAGCATTCACACCCACCTCTCAGTGCTGCTGGTGTCACCTGCTGTTCACACTGCCCTGCCATGCTCTGGAGGCACCAGCCCACTCCCTGCTGCACCAGATGCACCAAGCTCTGCTGAGCATCTGAACTGGGACTCAATTCCCAAGGACACAGACTCCAAGCTGAGAAAAAGCACAGCAAAGCAAGTGTGTGCCTCCAACACCTCAGGGAGGTGAAGCAAAGCACAAGGGCAGCAGAATCTGAGCTGCTGTAGGAGCAAATGGAAGCCTGCTCCTCCTGACCTTCCTCAGGAGCACTCCAGATTTCCACTGGTGCTCCATCTCCCCCCACAGGGCCCTGCAGGGTGGTTCAGAAAGCTTCACAAGATCTAGATGGTACATGATGCATGCCATCCTTCCTTCTTCTTTCCTTCCTTCCACCCTTCAGCCCTTCCTTTCTTCCTAGAGCCCTTTCTTCCTTCCTTGCCACAGCCCTTCATACCGAGCACAAGGGAGCACAGCCTGAGCCCAAGCACAGCTCAGTGCATCTGCAGAGGCTGAACCAGCCCTCCCCTGGCCAGACCTGCTGCTTCCCACCTCAGGGGCCTACACCAAGCCAGCTCAAAAATAAAAGCTGTTAGCACCTCAAGGAGCAATGAACAGCTTCAGGTTTCCGTGTTACAGTCTTTATTTTGCTGTCTCTGCCAGCCACTCTCTTCCATTTCCCTTTGACTTTTGTGCCTCAGCCAACACTCAGATGAAACTCCAGGGACAGGGGCAGCTACTCTGAGACTCACACAGTGAACAGGAGCATCTTTACTGCTGCTTTCTTCTCATTAATACAAGAGTAAAAGCAGGGAATGGGGGAAAGGCACAAAGACCTCCCTGGTTTGCAAGCCAGGGTACACAGCAGTGTCATTATGTTTATGTCATTAACAAATAATCACAGCCTTTTGCTTTCCCACCCCACCATCACGGTGAGATACCCAACACACACACAGCAGGACTGGCTGAGCTGTCACTGCATCCCTGCTCTGTGGCCAGGACATCAAAGCTGCAGGACTCTCCATGGCAATTAACCCAGTCATTAGTCCCAGGAGGAGGTGACTGCATGAGAGATGTGAGGAACAAAATTCTGGCTGCAAATGAACTGAATCTTCACATGCCATGGGCCAGCCCAGCTGGGACAGAACCTGCAGGTCGTGCCCACAGGTGCCTGGGGACCATCACCCTTTACAGCAGGACTTGGATCGACCTCAGCACGCTCAGAGGAGGCCCTGGAATGTCCCCACACCATGACCAAGGCCCTCCCCAAAGCCACCAGCACAGCCCCATGTGAGTCTCTGGGGATCTGAGTGGGGGCCCCATGGAGATCTGCCAGACTACATCAGCCTGTGGTCCTGCCTCCCCTCCTGGCAGGTTTTGTTCACAGGCACAGCCTGGCTCCATCCTCCTCATCTGCTGACATGCTGCTGTGGAGGCTGGGTCATGGAGGGGCTGCCATGGCAGAATCCATGGGAGGGAACAGCCCTGGAGGAGCAAAAAGCCAACTGGTCCTGCTGAACCTCAATCTGGGCTCTCCACGTGCTGTCTTTGGGAGCAGAACAGCCAATTCAGGCAATGGACAGAGGGTATTTAACAGCCTTGGCTAGGATCAGACTACACCGTGTTACAAGGCTGCATGGGATCGTTCCCCTCTCCCTGGAGGTGGGGGAGAATTAGGAAATATCCATTTTAAACCTTTCGAGAGCTCTCTGATATATGACCACTCTGCTCCCCATGAGCTGGGAACCAGCCAGACCTTATGCTCACACCAGGGGTCTGTTTCAACAGCTCTTCCTGGTAAGCCCTGGTCCTCAGGCTGCCAAGTGCTCACAAGCCTTGCTGTTCATGGAGCTATCACAGACTCCTCTGAAAACTTACATTTCCTTTAACTTTTCCCTTTTATTTTCTTTTTTTAAAGCAATTCTTACAAGTCCTTGAAACAAATGGGAACCTAAATAAACCCTCCAACACCCAGATACAGAGGAGAAGGGGAACACAGCCAACTTGACCAAGATCTTCGTTTACAGAACATATTTTAAGGCCTGGCAAAGACTCAACCTTATGGCTGCAGAGCTATATGGAGGTTAACCCTAATGCATAATAAACTTGACAGTGCTTTGCTAGCCAAGTAGGGTGTTATTTTTCCAAACTTGGCTGTTTCAAAAGAAGAAAAAACGAATTTATCTTTCCAAATTTATCATCAGCATGTGCGTGACCAGTTCTGACCCACCTCCCTAAAAAGTATCCCAGCTATGGTCACGGGCTGTGCAATAACACAGTGAACACATTACAGCTCCCTGTGCAAACACATCCACTCTGAGATACCCATCCCACCTGGAACCAGGCTTCCACTATCCTACATTCCAGCTGTATTGTAGGTTTTAGACAGCTATAAATCTTAACCTAGCTTCTAGAAGTCAAAGATGGGAGAGAAGGCTTTTAAACTGAAGCTGTCACCACTGAAGGTTTTCAGGCAGTGATACACAAAGCCTTGGAAAAGAGAGGCACGTAAGAAAATGAGAGCCCAGATGCACACAAAGCACTTCCAGCCTTTGCATTCTCCCAAAATACATGTGGATAAATGAGTTTTTAACCAAGTCACTGGAATGCACTTCCCCAGACCTGGATATATAATTACCAGCAGCTCCCACCTCCTGCTCGGTGGTCCAGGCTGTTCCTGGCAATGGATGCGGCTTCTCCAAGCTCCAAGAGCTTGCAGGATGCAGGAGCCAGGCAGCTGCTGGGACCACACAGGGCTGAGAGGGCCTGGGGACTGCAGCACCAGACCAGGGGGAAATGGGCAGTTTGATGTGAAAGGAGGGCAGGGGGAGAGCTCTGGCAGCATTTGCTGTCTCAGCTGGATGCCAAGGTTTGTGCAGTGAGGGGGCACCAGGCGGTCCCCAAGTGCAACAGCAAAAGTTGTGTTCTGTTCACACTCAAAGGAGGCTTCCCAAAAGTAAAAGTGAGGTCTCAGCCCTCTGGTGCCTCAGGCAGAGGGGTCTCCTCCAGCTCCCCAGCTGCTCACAGGCAGAGGAGACTGCACAGGGAACAGCACAGGTCACAGAGGATGCACGAACCTGGCACGTGCCAGCAAAGGGCCCAGAGGCACAAAGGAGCTCTGACTGCAGAGGAGAGCAGAGGTGGGGGAGTGGGTGGGGAGTAGAAAGAAATAAAATTTTGGCAGCTGAGATTTTATTGTCTATCTTGTCCCTTCCTTGCCAAAATGTCTACAGAGATTGCAAAATGCACGAGCCCCAGATTCCTCCAAGTCCTGGCAGGGTAAAGCAATGCCTGATTTGCAGAAAGGAGCAGAGAGATTTGCAAGAAGGAATGTGGGGTTGAAAGGTGAGGAAGAGGATCATGGCTGTGCACTGCAGAACACCAAGCAAGCCTTCTTCACCCTTTTCAGAGCTGTCATGCAGGTTTTGATTTAATTATTTATTACTCATAATTATATTTTGTAATACATTATGTAACTAAGAATATAGTAATATGCTATAGTATCTAACCTAAATTTTTATTAATCTGGTACAAGATGGCCAGGACACATTGCCCAGCAGCTCCAGCCTGACCCCAGAGGTGCTGGACTTCCTTGGGGGATTCCATTCTCTTTGATTAGATACAGGTATTTAGAGGATTTTTTACAGGCACCTCAGACTGTATGTCTGTATGCTGTAAATACATTTCTGATGCAGCCTCTGAACCTTGTAAGCCAAGGATAACTCTGTGCCACAGGAAGGGCTGGCACAGAGCTTTGCCATGGTGCTGGCTGTGCTCACCCAAGCCTGTGTCTGGCTCTCCTGGTGTGTCCCATGTGCCAGCAGAGCACTGGCATGCCCAGGGCACACACAGGGCAACATCAGCTTCCCCCTCTCTGCTCAGAAAAACATCACTGTCCTCTGAAGCCAGAATCCACAGGAGCACAGGTACCCACACACTGCTGAGCTGCCAACCATGCCAGCCCTCAGGAATGTCACAAGAGCACTCCAGCAATCAGGCATTTGCACCACCCTGGATTTGGGTTTCCCCTATGGGGAAAAGCTGCAGTGAAAACTTTGGAAACAGCTTTGTGAAAGCAAAAAGAAACACGACTGACTTTTAAGCAATCTGATCCACTCAGGTCTTAGCACAGCCCAGGTGTTGCAGCAGCCATCCCAAACCACATTCCTGGCCCACACAGAGCAGAGGCCTCATGCAGAGATCCAGGTTAGGATATTGCCCTGGCAGGGCATCCTTTGGCACTGCCTGTGCACTGGGGAGCTCCCCGAGCACGTGGCTGGGTGTGGGCTCCTGATTTTTGGCACACTGGGGGTTCCTCACTCCAAGAATAGGAAAGGGGGAAAAAAGGGGAAAAGGGGGGAAA
>VXBR01005357.1:888652-961857 GCA_013400215.1 Cisticola juncidis | reverse complement strand
AAAGGGGGGAAAGGGGGGAAAAGAAGCAAAACCAAAAAGCCAAGCTGAGGCAGGTCTAACCTCCTGAAGCTGGATTAACTACTGAGGAATGCCAGGGAACATTCCTGGCTGTCACCAGTGAGCATCAGCCACTTGCCTCATGGAGCTGGGGATCTGCTCCTATTCAGACACTGCTCATCCCGTGTCTCTTTCCCTGCAGGAAGAGGAGCCAGCAGCACCATGGAGAGGACAGGCTATGGGAGCACATCTGAGGGGGATGCACACCTCTGTGCATCCTCCTGTCCCCATCCTAGGGGCTCAGAGATGAGGGCTGGCCCTACGTGTCCTTCAGGACTGCTTGAAACCCACAGACTGACCCAAAGTTTGTCACGTGGAACAGAACATTGTCACAAGAGTTAATTGGAAGGTCAAAAGCTACTTGAGAGTAGATGAACTGGCTCCTGCTGGAGCCACAGGCTTGAGCTGGGCAGTGAAACTGCAGCACAGAGAAGGCTGCAGGCAGAGCCAGGGCTCACGGATTTCCCTGTGTGCTGAATCACCTGGTGCTGCCCAGAGATCCTTCTCAGGAGGAAGGGATGCTCCTCATCCTCATCCCTCTGCTGCCCACAGAAACTGGACACAACAGAACCCTCCTGCTTCTGGCAGTTTTGCTTGCAGGAACAGGGATGCCACACTTTGGGTTGCTACAATTACAGCACACACCTTGCAAGCCACAGGGAAATAAAAGAGCCACCCTGCCTTCAAACTTCTTTTTTTATGCTTCTCTTCTCCTTTGCTTTCTGACATGCTTTATACATATAAATAAACACACATACTGGCATCCAAATGTGTTAATATTGACTAGGGTTTGTTTCAATAGCAGTGGCTTCTTCCACATTCCATCCCAAAACCAGAACCATTTTCCAGTTTCAAAATTATTTGTGCTACCTGTCTTGTTAAGCTGCTCCAGTTAAGGAAGAATTTAGGGATGGCTACAAGCTGCCAAGACCCTTCATTTTAAGTGGCAGATATGTCAAATGGAGATTTGCTTTTTAATAACCATAACCAGCGAGGCCCCAAGTTCTTCAAGTATATTTCAAACTTTAGTGTGTTGTAAAAATGCACCAGTTTCCTTTAGTCTTCCAGAAAGCAATTCCTGTACAAAGCACAGTCACAGCTCTGCCATTAAGCACTTTCAGGTTTCTATATTCTTTCATAAAACATGAGTACTGGATAAGAATCCTCCAAAATCTGAAGCATAATAAAGGTAAAAAACCTTGGCTGGCTACACTGAGCTCCACCACCAGTTAGGATTATTTCCCAAGGAAAGGCTTTAAGAACCAAGTGACCCTCTCAGACTGACTGAACCATGAGTGGAAACAAAAGGCACCAGAGTTTGACATTAACTGGAAAATCCCAGAAGCATCAGAGTAAAGTTCACTGAAGTGCAGCTGCGTGCAGGGGCATGGCAAAATTGGCTCTCACACCACTCTTATTCCAGACCAAGGTGTACCTGCAGCAAATCAACCTTATTCTTTTAAGATTTTGATTACCACATCCTCATGTGACCTTTAAAAACATGCATTTTACCAATCTGAATATTTTAAGGAAGCAGTGGAAGTTTTTTAAGAAAGTAAATACAGAAAGTATTCCAACAACTGGTTGTGATTGCTGCTTTATAAGATTTGCTATTCCTATTTACTATCTTACTGAATTAAAGCAGGAAATAAAGGAATTAGGGACCAAATCCACAGCATAGGACCTTCCTCACAGGCCTTTTCTTCTTAAGACAAGTTTGATTCAAGGTCAGTAAAGAGACACTTGGATCCAGTATTTGCTATGCAGAGTGTAGGAGAATGTGCCACTGAGCAGAGCCTATCTGGGAAGTTACAACCCAGATTTCAAGTAACTTAAAAGCTTTTGAGTATTTAAGACTCGTTGTAGAGCACTGAGCACCCAGCAGGGCTGTGAAAGCAGGAAACCATCATCAGCCTCATCCATTTGCATGAAGCATCAGCATTTAAGACAAGGAGAGTCAGCACGCTGAGATTTTAATACTTCAATTAGTTCTAGAAATCAGACACGCCTCCTACCAAGTTCTCAGGACTGAGGATGTGGCAGGGGAGCAACAGGAGAGAGATGCACAAGGAGCTCCAAGTCTTACCTGGTGTACGCAGGACTTGGCATTCAGAAAAAACAGCTCCACTGTGGTTTTGTCCTTGAGAAAGGAAATGCTTTCAATGTAGAACCTGAAAATTAAAAAAAGAACCAAAAAACATGAGTTACTCTCTTGAATAGGTTTAATCTTCCTCCCAAGACATTTTATTTCCTCAGTGTTTTGTTCTCTAGCAGTAAAATAGCACAGAGGAACTATGAGCTACTGCACTTAATTTCCTGCCTTTTAGAAGGGAACAAGCAGAAATCACAGCCTGACAGCACACAGGGAACAGGGACTCCTGGTTCAATAGATCCTGGATATCTGATGACTTCTTAAATGAGATGAAGGCCCTGGGGAATGCTACAGGAGTGAAGCCCATCCCTCCTCTGCAGGTAAAGTCACAGCAGTGGAAAAAGCAACTCCAAACTTGCTGCAGATGGGGAAGCCAGCCCAACACTGCTGGGGGACAGGGGCTGCAGGCAGCCCTGCAGCACCCCCTTCCTTCCAGGAGAGCAGAAATGTTAATAAAAGCCATTAACTTTGCTCCAGCTCCAGATGCTCCCACTAAACACAAGGCAGAACTTTTTCACAGCCAGGCAGAGACCTGGACCAGCACTGCAGGTCACCCCAGGCTTCCCAATGCCTTGTCCTGGACAGCAGGAGGGCTGGACAACCCACACAGGGCAAACAGAGCCAGAGCAATCCCTCCCACAGCCCCAGGCTGCTCCTGAGGCTCCTGAAGCCTCAGGCTCCGTCCCTGGTGGTCACCTTGGCATGGAGGATTTCAGGACATCTGAACAAGTCCCCAGCAGCAGCACAGAGCACGTGGCAGGGAGCAGCAAAGCTGGGACCTGCCACACGTGTTGGGAGCTGTGCAGTGTTTATGCTGTGACTTCAGGAAAGGGATCCATTAAACAGCAATTGCTTTAATATTTCACGTTCCTACAGCGTGTTCCATCAAATTAATTTGCAAGCACTCTCCAGAAGGCCTCTGCAGGTGATTTACCCATTCCACAGGCATGCAGCCTGCCCAAGGGGCAGCCAGCAGCCTGCCCCAGACATTTGAAAAGCTGTTTTACATTTCTGTGACTCACCTTTCCCCATGAACTCTACCAGCCACAGGTATTTCCACCCTCTCTTGATCTCACCTGGTATCTTTTTTTTTCCCAGCAGCTTGGCTAAATTTTATTTTAAATACCCTTGAGTGTTTCTCTTCAGAAGTGCAGAGCAGAGGGCAGGACCCACACTCTTCATCCTTCCCCAGCCTGCTGCCAGACCAGCCCTGCACAGAGTGGACCTTCCTCAGCCTGCTAAAGCCTTTGGTACTAAACCACTGCACAAAATGTGATTTTCCTCAGCTAATAACCTCATTTGCATGTCCAGTTTCTTTCAGCCAGTCAGGTGTGGCTGACTCTCCCTCAGAAGCAGCACAGTTCTGGTTCTGAACTGAACCAGGGGCAGCTCCCAGTCACTCCTGGGACAAAGCAGGAAGCTGCAGGATCTGTGGATTTAGGGTGAGGGCACAGGGGGCACTGCCCTAATCCCAGCTGTGTCTCTGTGCTCTGTTTCCTCTGTGGAACAAGTTGTGCCTTCTGATCACTCCAGGACAGATGGGGAACACTGGGCCACAGAGATAAAGGATGCTCAGGGCATGGCAGACACTTTTGGGAACACCGTAAATGGACATTCTGCTTCTATTTCAAATGCTGTCAGCATTCCTAAAACTCAAATGACACTTCTGAAAGTCCTCAATCTGCATCACAGAGCCCTCCAGCTGAGTGTACCATCCAAAAACCTCTGTGACTGGACTGAGTTTCTGCCAGCTGGCAATAATTAAAATCTCAAAGCATCATCACATGTTTGCTTATTGAACTGCAAAAGCTCAGGGATGAGAAGTGATGAAGAAAAACCAGGAATCTGGAGATTCCAAGAGGCTTTTCTGCTGGAATATCTATTTCCTACGGATCAGGCAGTTTCTGTAGTGCTAATTATTTCTGTATCTTTCTCCTCTTGCTCTGTATCTCACTGCCCATGTCTTTGGTTACCTGTTCTGGATCTCATGACCCTTCTAAAAGCTGATCTTTCCAAGCCCACTCCTCACACATGAACTCTTGCCCAAATCTCTGCACACCCTGTCCTGCTGAGGACAATCTTGCAACAGAGAGGGCCAAAATGAGCACCATGAGCAAACAGCATAAATTCCACCAAAAGAATGCTCAGTGCTCAATGACTTCCCAGCTTTCTTGGGCAGCCACGGGCTTTGGCCTCCCAGATCCTGATCAAACACTGCAAACACAGCAAAGAGCCCATCATCCCTGTGTAAATGGAGCTTTTTCTTCCTCTGAGTGTGGAGAGGAGCTCTGGACACCAGCACACATCAGCATGTGCTCAGGCAGAACAAAGTGCCACTTGTTTGTCCCATCCCCTCGCTGACCAAGGGGGGACACGGGCAGGCACCGGTGCCAACAGACCCAGCTACACAAGAGGCTCTGCCTTGGAAGTGTTACAAATAATTAAGCACACAAGGCATAAATTTACCCAGCTCTGAAAAGCAAATGAGGTCAGTCTGCTCTCACGTTCCCTCACAGACTGCAAGGAAAACAAAAACTCCAATAATATTAAGAATATGATGCTTGATCTTTTCTGCCAGCACAGCTCTGCTTCGTAGGACGTGGGGGTTTTTCCAGGCTTTTAACCAGCAGAGCTTTGCCAGCTCTAAAGCCCTAAAGTAATGCAATTACACTGGCCAAAATCATCACTTTACCAGGGATTTTATTCTTTGCTGGGGACTGGTTAAGCTGTGAGCAAAAGAGCCATCAGCAATCCTTTTAAAGTACAGACAACCCTTAAGCAAACAGAAGGAAAAAAGTAAGTAGAATTGTTTGAGTAAACTGTACTGCAGCTTAGCACACTCAAAGACAAGTCAGGCAAAGAAGGTATTTAAAATATGAGGTTNAAAAAAAAACCCCAACCCAAACCCACCCTAGGAATAATGTCCTAGTAACAGTTCAAAAAGTAGCAGGTTCCAACTTACTTTATTTCATAGTTAAATACAAAAGAGAGCAGCACTTAGCCAGGGCCCAATCTCCTTCTAAAAATAACACATTGCTTTGACATTTATTTCCTTTATCAAATCTGTAATCAGCTCCTTCAAACAAAGCCCCCTGGTGATAAATAAACCCGAGTGGTAATGTTTGCTTGGTGGAAACAATTACTCACCGAACAGCAAAGTACAAAGTTGCTGGCCCTGGTTTCTTGGGCAAGTCATGGTCCAGGACACGGTGATCCAGCTGCAGCCAGACACTCTGACCTCTGTGGAAACAGATTGGGGAGAGAGAAGGTTAAAAACTGGCATGGAAAATACAGAAATTGGTTCTTTTCAGTGCCCCTGTTTATTTCAAAAAGTTCAAGACTTGGCTCCAAGGCAGGCAAACATCTCATCAAATGATTTCCTTTTTTTTACCTACCCCTTAACCCTGCAAGGCTGAGCCATGGTGCCCTCCAGAGGCCACCACTGCTCCCTCCCAGCACCCAGCCCTGTGCATGCACCAAGGCAGGCCCTGGAATCCCACTGGGGAAACCAACAGCTTTTAGATAATCCCCTGGCAGCACTTGAAACCTCACCGTGACTCAGTGCCAGCAACCAAAAACATCCAGAAGAATTTCATGGCAGCTCCTCTGGGGGAAAAGTAAGCCAAGTGCAAACAGCATCCTCAAGGGATTTATAGAAGAGCTGGGGGAAAGTGTTTTCCAGCAAGTGAAAAGGACAGAGATGTGGCAAAAATATTCTAGGGATAGCCCAAGCTGTGAGTGGCTGGTAAAAATAACAAAATGCTGGGGTCAGGGCCCCAGAGGGAGCAGCTCCAAGAACTCCAGTGTGTCCCCAGGGCCATCCTGCAGCTGGGATGTGCCTCAGCAGGGTGGCTCTGATGGGATTTGTAGGTGAAATCTTCCATCAAGCACTGCATAAAAAGTGGCATTGGAGAGTAGCAGGAATTGATGTCATTCCCAGCAGACAAGAGGTTTATTTAGGGGCTGTATCAGTGCACACTCCACATTCCCACTGCCCTGAGCACCTCTGCTCCAGCTTTTGTGGCAGAGCTGGAGGTAACTCCCTCCTCTGGAGAGCTGCCCTGCAGCAGCAGAGGTGGGGAAGGATTTCAGTGCCCTGCTGAGAGATGAGCCTGAGCTGCAGTGAGCCTGCAATGAACCCAGCTGGCTCTGGGTTAATGCCCTGGACAGATCTCCCACAGCACTGCAGAGCCTGCACACAGCATCACACCCAACCTCAGAGAGAGCAAAGTGGAGCCTGGGCAGGACCAACCTCAGAGCTCACTCTGCTCGGGAAATTTGGGGTTAAAAGGCTCAGTAAGACATTTGATACTCAGGTGCAAAGCAGTAGGAGCAATTCATTTTGGAAATAAATGAAAAACCTTTTTGTTGTTACTAAAAGCGCAGAGGAGGAAAGCTGAGGGTGTTCACATGGGAAACTATCACTAAATCAGTTTTTTCACTGAGGCAAATATGAAATGTGAAATCATCAGGAAAATATTTTACAAGGATTCTCTGGTTTGTGCCCAGAAGATATTTTCCAAATATTTTCTATTTTGTGCTTTCCCCAGCCAAGCAGCACAATCACAAGGTAGGAAATGCTTTCTTCTTTGAAAGAAAAAGTCATTTTTCCATCATGCCAAGCTGCCACAATATCAGAGAAAAGGTTTTACATTGCAATAATGATACAGCTGATTAAACTAATAAACATACTCACGTATCATCAATAAATGTTATCCCAAAATACTCCTTTTCTTTCAGGTTGAAGTGTGAGGCCACCAGATCCAGTAACTCCCGAGACAAAAGTTTGGGCTGTTGAAAGAATAAAAATAATTTCATTAATTTCAGTCCAGGCTGTTAGGAAAAAAATACAAGTTTTCTGTGCAAATGCTGACATTTGAGTGCATATGGCCATGCTAAAACCCTGTTGTACAAGTGAATACAGAGGTGACATATCAGACTCAGGGTGTCACAGTGGAGCTGTGCGGAGCATGGAGAGGCAAATCTGTGCTTAATCCATGACATTAAGCTGAAGGGCACAGACTGAGTGCTGCTTTCCTCTTTCTGGGGGAGAAGGCAGCATCCAGGCTTTCCTGCACCTACAGCAGGAAGGATTTTTCAATTAAGAAAATATTGTGTAGTGGAGGATGTTTTATTCCCATAACAGAACGACGTGTCGTGCTTTGAGTTCTGTTATGGGAATAAAACATCCTCCAAAACCAGAGTTTTCTTCCCATGTAAATGACAAAAAGCACCACCACAAGGGGTGTGTTTAATATCTTTTTTGAATTTTGGTGAAAGGAAAAACTGAATGCTAAACTGATGGCAGATATGGGGAAATCCTTCAGCTAATGCAGCTGTCAGGAGAAGCACACACTGCCTCAGCTTATTCCACTCCTGTGAGTTTTTCTAGTGAAGAGGTTTAACTTTTCTTCAACCCTCCCTTCAGCCCCCAGAAGAAAACAAGCAGAGAAGCCTGGCACTGGCTGCCAGTCCCCAAAAAAGGGAGGAGATACCTGAACCAGCAGCTCCAAGTTCCTGTCATCGAGGAGATGCACCTGGCAGTGCCGGCCCTCGGTCATCTGCAAAGACACAGCACAGCCCTGTCAGGAAGGACAGCACTCCTGCTTTCCTGGCTGCCAGCAGAGCACTGGGGCTTGGGGACAAGGGCAGGGTGAGGCAAGTGTCTGATTTTGATGGATAAGGGGATTGACTCCCTACTTGAGCTGGGAGTCCTTCTCCAAGGACTCCAACTGGGGAGCTGCCTCAGCAATCTCAATTCCTGTCAACTTCAAGCTGGAATTAAGGGTGCTTAGCAGCACTCAGGATCAGATTAAAAAAAAACATAAATGCTGTGAGAATTCAATGTGAGGATGAACCAGTCTGGCCAGGTTTTTGCTCTGGTGAGGAGTGGATGACTGGGTTCCCAGGAGAGCCAGACCCAGCCAGTTCTTCCTGCGGATGGCTCAGCCCAGATCTGATCCTCTGACCTGTGTCTGGAGGAGAAGGAGTCTCCACCAGCACAGGAACATTCCCACCTGGGCAGCTCCTGGAAGTCATCACCTCCATGGGATCCTTACACAGGAGCTGCACACACCAAGGAGGTGCTTGAGCTGCAGGACTAAGAATGGGATGAGCTTTGCATCCTCTGATGCTATATCTGAACCTCCTCCTTCATGTCACACTCATCTCCTGCAAATTAAGTCTCTTCCTCTCTTTAGGAAGCAAGCAATTCAGAAATAGCTGCCCATTATGCCCTTTTAATATCTGTCCTTTGAAATCTAATACATTTCAATGAAAGCTTTTACATTATTTAATATCTGTTCTAATTCTGGGCCTTTCAGCAGCTTCAGTGAGAACCAGCTTTGCAACCCTGTCTGGCTGAGAGCTGCTGAAGGAAACCTGGCTCTCATATTTGTTCTCCCAGCCTCAAAGTAACTCATTTTCCTGACACCACAAGCTCCCAGCCGACTGTAAATTGTGAGCTGAGAGCAAAGGCCGGGGGTGGTTTGCTTGGACGGGGGCTCCCAGAGGGATTAAACAGTAACACGCAAAGGTTTCTGCTTTCACATCCCTCTGGCTCTGCAGGGACAGGGACAAGGACAGGGCTGAGCTGTGGCACCACCAGCACCTCTCATCACCTCCTGCCCTGTGCATGCTGCACACCCAAGCCTCACAGAGACTTGAAAATAAACACGATTTAAACGTGATTCCAGCAGAACCGCAGAGACCTCCCAGCTCTGCACAGACACGGCCGCTCTGTCCCAGCCAGCCCTTCTGCCCCAAGCACCCAAATCAACAAAGCCTCATTGTGCCGACTAACTGAGCTCCTTTAGACCGAAAGCCGAGAGGGAGTGCCCTCCTGAGGAGCTCAGCAAGCAGGTCAGGGATGAGCAGGTCAGGGGTGAGCAGGTCAGGGATGAGCATCCGCAGGGACAACTCCCCGCAGTGTCCGGGGAAACCGGGCTGCAGCACCTCTGCCCCAGCCCCGGCAACTTCTGGCCCTGCCGAGCATCACATTCCCACCAAAACAGCAACACCGGCACAAGGAGCGCCTGCAGAGCCAGCTTAGAGGGGAGAAATACCCTTCTTTCCCTTTGTCTTACTGCTACGAATGTGAGTTTGTGCAGAAGTGCCAGGTGAGGAGGGACACAGGGGGCACGCAGCAGTTCAGAGCACAAGGCTGCTCCACCTGGGGACAGCAGTGATCTCACTGCTGCATATCCTGGAGCTGCATCCCCTGGTGCTGCATGTCCTAGTGCTGCACATCCCCCTGGTGCTGCACGTCCCCCTAGTGCTGCATCCTGCACAGCATCACTCCCCCTGCCCTGCACTCCTGCCAAGGTTCCACCTCCAGCCATCCCTCCCTCGGGCTCTGGAGGCAAAGCTGCACCACCCCAGCCCCAGCCTGCTCCCTGAGATTTATCTGCTGCCCAAACACAGCACCCAGAGCCTTTAAAACCACTACAATCCACTCCTGGGTCCATTTGTTCCCCAGAGCTCGTAACTAAGTTAACCATCAATTAATCATTTCATCAAGGTGGAGCCCATTTCTGGCTCTGCCACACTGTTACCAATCTGCCCCTGTTGCAAAGTATCAGATCAGTGCTTTTAAATCATTCCCCATCTGCTGCTCTGAGATATAACACGAGGGTTGCCACTGTTTAATTGTGAGCTGCTTTAGCTTTCACCCAGTGAAATCACATCAATCACTCCTGAGTGTTTTAATTGCCTCGGTTGTCTGTTGTTAAGTAAAAAAAAGGTTTCTGTTAGAGCAAACACATCCACAAAGCCTCGTGCTGACGAGAAAGAAAGGTATCTGTAAGGATTAAAACATGAAAGAAATACTAAGCATCATCTGTGCTTTAATTCAGCTATCCAAGGTAACTGCAAAGCACCTCAAAAGTAAATAAACCTCATGACACCCCTGAAGATAGGCAAGATATAATTATCCCTGATTTTGTTGATGAGACAACATAAGGAAACAGCTTAGAACTCTCATTTACAAATATAGATACAGACAACATTTAAAACCTGAAGACACCAGGAATCCTTGCTCAGAAATCACACATCCACTTCCCAGGGCACTGCAAAGCTCCTCAAGAAGCTGCAGAAGATGCCCAGGGACAAAGCACCATGAAATGCCTTTGGTGTGACAAACCTGGCAGCTCCCACTGCATCCCCAGAGCTCTGTGGCCACGGGCTGGTGCCACCCCAGGAACTCTTCAGCAATGCCCAGAGCTGTGAAATGCCTGTGGCTGTGGCTCTGAGAAGAGCTGCTGGCACCCTCTGCACCCCCCAGCCCATTCCTGAACACCTGAGGGCCACATTCCTGCCAGGACACTTTCCCCACCCAGGATGAGACATGAGGTACTCACTGTGTGGCACCACAGCCTGCTCAGGGAACACAGATCTGCTGGTGTCACCATCAGCTTTGCATCTGCAGGCTGCATTCCCCAAACAAAGCAGTGTTAACTGGACAGCCTTAGCCCTTCTCCTCCTCCTCCACTCCCAAATCTTCAGCCACCAGCACCCTCCTTCTACAGCTGTGCAGGAGCTCACTCCAAATATCCCCACCCCACTGCTGATGGGGCAGAGAGCACTTCACTTGGCTCACCCAGTTATTATAATCAGAAGAAAATCACTCCCAAATTACTGTCAGAGGGAAGCACAAGCCCATCCTACACCAGGAATGTCGCCCACCAGAGAGGTCATCTCCAGGAGACAACGCTCTCCTCACGTCCAGCTGCCCTCCCTGTGCAGACAGGCTCTGGTGTACAAGGCAAGACTCAAAATCCACAAGTGTTTTCTGTACAGGAGGTAGAACCAAAAGCTTTGGAAGCTATTGCAGCTCAGCTCACAAGCTCTGGAGTGCCAGTGCCCTTCCACCAGCCCTGTACAATCCACGTGTGCCACAGCAATGCTCCTGCACAGTCACAGGTACCAATAATCTGCTCCCATCCTCCTGCCTGGAGAGCTTCATGAAGAGGATTCCATCACTTTCATCAATGGATTTTGGGCAGGGAAAGTTTCCTCCAGCTCAGCAACTGGAGACTCTGAGCTCCTGGAGCAGACAAAATTTCACTCCCCAATGACACTGGTGTGATTTATTTGATTTATTCCCCACAGCACATCCGCTTGCAGGTCTGTTTCCTCAGGCTTTGGGAAGGGATTTGTGCTGTGTCCCAACTCCCAGGGCACCAGGCTCCCCAAAGACCCAAAGCCCTGGAGCCCTCACTGATACATTTCCCTTCATCCTATTATTATTATTATTATTTCATCTTATTATTATATATTATTATTATGAATTAAAATTCAGGACACCCTGCTAATCTGAACAATATAATTGATTTTCTGTGTTGGACCAATCCACTATGAGATGAGCACAGCTGCCTGGCTCAGTCAAGAGCTGGTGTGAACAGTCTTGAGATATTTATACATACATCTGTTTCCAGCTCATTCTCATTGATTTGGCATTGTCTGTACAAATGAACAATTTTTGCAACATGCCCCCAAATTGGTTGTCTTAGCAGTTATTTTTAAAAGCCTGCTAATATTTAAGCTATTATCCAGTAAAAGAAGTAGCAGCATAAAATTCATGAAGCATCTCTGTGTCTCATCTCATTCCCAATAGGAAATTAGGAGAGAGACATTACACAGCCCTAATTTTGGCAAAACTATAATGAGAGACTGGGAAACAATAAAAATCCAGCATCCCAAAGTCACTTGTATTCTCTGTACACAAGTAAGCAGCAAAACCTCAAAAACTGAGAGGACAGAAAGGAGACAAACACTTTCCACTGCAGAAATACAGTTATATCAAAATACTGCAGCTCTCCTAATTTACAGGCTATTAGCAAGAATCTGATGCACTCAAATCTTCAGTAAGAAAGGCAGATAATGAAAGGAAACAAACAATTCTCAGAATATCCATGTGTGGAAATTAAAACATATGGTGAGATTGTAACTCTACACAGAAAATTAGCATTATCAAAATGTTTCATTAGCTGGGAGGAAACAACATTTTGTCCTCCTTTGTTCATCACAAAAAATATGACAAATTCTCCACCTCAAATCATCAAAGCAGATTTCCCAAAACATCCAGCCTTTAAAAAGAAAACCAGCAAGGCAGAGAAAAAACTCTGCTTCTTGGCTACTTAGACCAATTCCCTATAATATCCTGAGCCTGAATGTTTATTTGGGAAAAAAAGCACATGCAGGATATTTATGCTATTTCTCTTGGACAGAAACATCCTCCCTGTGCAAAGCTGGTTGTTACATGCAGTATTTTTAGACATCCATGTGTGTCATCCCATTAAGGAAAAAATCAGAAAAAGAAAAGAGTAATTAGACAGGGTGTAAACAGGAAATCTCAAAAAAAAAAAAATACCCTTAAGCCAAAAAAAAAGCTGTCAGAATAACACATCCCCTGAAGGGAAGATGGAGAATCATGAAGGGTTTGGAGCAAACTCCAATGTGCTGAATTCCCTCCTGGTCAGATTTCTCCCTCCCACAACTGGGCAAGTTACACAGAAGTCACTTGGCCTATCCACCACTGACTTCTATTTTTAAGCCTTTTTTTTTTTTAAGGTCTAGAGAAATCCAAAAAACAAAACCCAAACCCTACAAACTCTCTGGCTAAAGAAGAGAGGCTTACACACAATCTGCACATAATGAAGACAAAACTGGGAGTTGTGTGTGGCATCAGGGCTCTGCTGCATCCCTGGGGATGTGCCACGCTCTGGGCTCAGCTGCCCACGTGGGCACACAAATGTCACCTGCCCAGGGACAGGGTGGCTGAGCCAGGGTCCTGCAGCCACCTAAAAAACTCATCAGAAGCTTTAAAAGCACCCCCAGCCACATCCAGCTTCACACCTTTAATACCCTGAATTCCATGAGAGGTCTTTTGGAAGGAGCAAATATTTCCCTTCAGTTCTCCTCTTTCCTTCCTCCCTTTTGTTCAGGCCTGGGTGCTCCTGCAAACATCCCAGTGTGACACCAGGGATTTGGTCCCAGATGCACTGAACTGTGCATGTTATTTCCATGAGCTCCTGGCAGGGTAACCACATGAAATTAAATTCACTGGCAGGTGAATAGCTCCAAAAGGTATCTTATAGGTAGGGAAAAAAAAAAACCAAACCACCTGTACTGATGCATACAGTGATGGGAGAGAAAGGGGAACCATTTTCACTACACAACTGGCCAGAACACAACCTAAAACCTGCAGTTTAGAAAGTGAGAAATTGGACTGTGGTACATCATTAATACATGAAAACTGCCTCATTTATTTCTGAAACAGACACACCACAGCAGCTCAGGCAGTCAGAGCACTCAAGAAAATACAGACAACAAAAAGCCAAAGAGCACAATTCCCTGTCCCAAAGGAGATGCTGTCCCTTTGCACACTGACTTCACAAAGCCTGTGCCATGAGGGCATCCCCAAAATGCTTCCATCCTGCTTTTGGCAGTGCCTCAGAGGCAGCAGCACGAGCCTGGAGCACCAGCCTGGATCTTTAAAGGATTTCATGTCCAAATCCCTACCTGAGCTGCACTCAAGCAGCATCACCAGTAATTTCTTGTAGAGGTTCTGTTTTTGTTATCCAAACCTTTCTTTTGTAACTCACAAGCCTGTAAGAGATTTCAAAGCTTTATACTGAAGCCCCTACACTTCAGGGTTTTATTGGCATTTAGATGGGTTTTTTCCTTTGGTTCTGAAGGCATTTTGGATCAGATCCTCACTGCCCCAGATCAGCACTGCTTCATTGACTTTGGTACAACCAGCCAGCTCCTGTCTGGCCCCTGAACGTGCACAGCCTGATCAAAATGTGAAATCACATGAAAGAATGTCTGGCAATAAGGGGCTGCCCTAACCAGGCACATCTCAGGAAAATAAAAGCCTTTGCCTGTCCCTCTGTAAGGAAGGGGCATGCATGGGGGGAAGAGGGAAAAAGTTATAATGGTTTAAATGACCTCAGAGTTTCCTGGTGGGTCTGTTGGGAGAGCAAAGCTTCATCATGTTCCAGCACTTGGAGTCTCTCAGAACTTTAAGGAATAAGCAGGAAAACAACAGACAGAAGTTTGGGGCTGTAGCAGCATTGCTGTGGAAGCTTTTTAAACAATCTGTACAGATCTCCAGAAAGACCAGGAGGAACATTGTGGGGAGCCTGTCTGCAACCCCCACATCTTCCCTGGCCACCACTCAGTGTCCCATGGTGGGTGGTGCTCAGGATCAAAGTGATGGATGAGGACTGGAAATGCTTCTCTCTCCCAGGAGTGAAGATCTGAGGAAGGGAAGCACTGTCCCCAAACTCACTGTCACATCCCACCCCTCTGTGTGCCCCCCCAGCAGCTCCCCTGGCACAGAGCAGTGCAGTGCCCTCCCCTCTGCACCCACTGGTGCCTCCTGCAATGCCCAGCTCCAAAAACTCGTGTTTCCCCAGCCTCTGCTCACACCAGGCAGGGGATTCCTGCCACACCACCACAGCCTGGCTCACACAGACACAATAAAGCTGCAGTGATCCCTCTGAGGGCAGTGGCAGAGCTCCCACAGCTTTATGGGGGCAGCCCATGTCTCCAGACATGCTGCCTCTCCTTCCTAATCTGCAAGTCATAAAGAAGCCTTTGGCTCAAGTCCTGTCTCCAGTGCAGTCCATTAATTTTGCCATTAATTTTAACAGGGGCAGGGTTTTGCCTTAAATCATGTGTTATCTCACCATTAACCTTTAACAGAAGCCAGTATCTGCTTAATGTTAAATAGCCAGTGATGCTGCACAGTGCCTGGCTGCATCTTCCACCCCCTGTGCTCTCCAAACCATCCTGCAGGAGCACCCAGGTGACTCCAAGTGCCACCCCTGTCCCTCCCAAGGGCTGCAGAGGCCACCCTGGCTCTGCACACCCACCAGATCCTTACCCACAGCAACTGCAGGGGCTGTGCAGAGCCCTTCCCAGGCCTCAGGGAATTCTCTTCCTCAGGACCAGCCAGGCAGGGCCAGACATTAGAGCCAGAACTGAATGACAGGCACAGAAATAACGTTTTAAGATGAGACAGGCTGGAGAAAAGTGCCAGCTTTGCACTTTGATGCCCCTTTGATGATGCTCTACATGGAAATGTTGGCTCTGTTAAGTTTGGCAATGAGCTGGAGATAAAACACAAGTGCCTGGAACAGGGGGCTGAGAGGCTGCCTGGGTTGCATGGCACCTTCCTAAAATAGCCATGTGAGCTGGAGAGAGGATGAAAAAACTGGCTCCTGCAGAGCATCAATGCCTTTCATGTAAGCCCCACCAGCTGAGCCAGTGAAAAAGTCTGGCACAGGAACAGCCCAAGTGCTCTCCCTCCCTGCAGGCCCCGTGGCTTTGCAGGGCCACGTGCCAGCACACTTTCCATGCACCCCTCCTTCTCCCCACTTATTCCATTATTCCTCATTGTAGGGGTGGCAGATCTAAGGGACTCTTTCAGTCACTCTATTGATGGCTTGTACAGCGTGACAGGCACAGCCTCTTGGGGTCATTGGAAAGATCCCACTCACCAGAGCAGGTTGTGGGGCTCTAAATCCGATCCTTCTCTCCCAAAATGCTCAGAAATAATGATGAGCGCCCTGGAATAAGACACCCCAAAGAACAAACCCAAAGAACAACGATAAATTAAAATCCAGGGAATGAATTAATTCAATCTTCCTCAAAATCATAATCCAGTAACCCAGCCAGGAGTTAGAGCCCTTTGCCAAGAGCAAAGTATGAGCAGCAGAATTGCAGCTTCTTGCTCCCAACCAGGAGTGTGCAATGTAAAAGCTCAACCCTCTCCTCCCCATGAGGAAATCCTGCAGTGTGGCTGCTTTTCCTGATGCTGCCCATGGCTTTTCCTGTGCTTGCTTTTGCTCCATTCCCCACGGGGGTGCAGGGGTTGTTCACTGAGCACCAGCTCAGGGTGGAAGCTCTCAAGTGCACAGGCAGCACCAGCCCCATTGCAGGAGGCAGAGGGAAGAGCTGCTGCTCAAGCCTGGCTCTGCTGGCCCCACATTTTCCAGCTGCCAGGCCATGATTTCACCTATCCTGGCACTGCCAAAGGCCACAGGAGCCCTCTGGCAGTGTTACCACAAATGCTGAGTCCTTCTGACAGAGAGGGAGAGGTCAGCTATCCTCCTGAAGGATCAGCACCTTTGTTGCAGGAGTATTTTCTTTAAAGGTGTCTCAAGCTGCAAACTGAAGTGTTTCTCCCACAGGTCACATCCATGAGGGCTGACAGACCATTCCTGCCACTTTGCAGTGTATTTAGAACAGAGACAAAAGAATAGGCAGGCAACTCTACAGCTAATGCTATTAAAAAAAAATCTATCTGGAAAATTAATAGGAAACAATCAGTACAAATCTGCCAGAAATATCAAGTCAATGAAATCCAACATCTGCTTTCCATGGCAGCACACAGGCAGTAAATTCGTGTCTGCTGGAGACACCAGCAGTGCTGAGACACTGCAGGCAGCTCATTACTGCACACAGCCCCTGGTGCTGCTTTGTTCCAGTGCAATCTCCTGGGAATTCAGGGGGAAAAGATGTCCTGTGGGATCAGAGTGCTTTCCTGATGCTACCTGACAGAACAAATGCAGGGGCTGCCTGTGAAGGGGCACTGGCAGGGCTCTCTGTCCCTGAAGTGGGGCAGGACTGGCCACTGCCCCCCTGTGACCTGTCCTGACCTTTGCTCCTCAGCCAGGCAAAGCAGTTAAGCTCCAGCTTCTTTGCTTAAGTCTCTACAACACCAATCTCAGGGTTTATTCTGTGCAAAACCTCTGGTAACTTTTCCTGAGTTTTACCTCACCCCAGAAGCCATCCCTGACCCACCTGAACAAACTCAGCTTTCCCTGATACAGGAATAGTTACAGAAGATGAAAAAATACCCTTATAAAGATTAGTTTCACATCCTTGGAGACCCACACTCTGCCCTTGATGCCTTTTTGCCTCTCCCCATCCCTGAAGCTCTCCCCCATTTCTGATGGCTTTTCACAGGATGCTCCTCTGTCCCCTCCACCACCTCACTGCTCACCCCTGCGCTGGGTTTTTGAGGGAAGGCTCCCAAAGCAGGAGACACAGGCAGAGCAAGCCCTGACCAAATAATTGCCATCCCCTCCAGAAAGCATCTCATCCTCTGAAGTCATCTTGAATTTCTTCTTCTCCTGTCCCAAGCAGGTCTCTGCACCCAGCATCCCCCCTGAATTTTCCCAGCCCCTCATACTTGGCAACAGCCCCTCAGGAAATCCAGATGCCAGCTTTGGACTGACATCAGGTGAGAAGAAGATGAAAAAATCATTTTAAAAAAAGGCTAAAGCACGAGTCCTTTAAATCTGCCACTCTTTTAAAAATTGCAGAGAGCAATAAACCAAGAGAAGTCCTAACAGTGAGCACGGGCTGGAGCCAGCAGCATTTCTGTGGAGGAAAGGAGCCAACTGTGCCAGTGCCAGCCCCTTGCCAGGCACTCAGGGGGGCTGGTCCAGACAATTCCACGTTTCACTTTTAAATCAAAACAAGTGCTGTGGATCCAAAGATCTTCCTCAGCAGCCGTTACCCCCAGCTCTGTGCTCTCCTGCATCTCCAGGCCACCTCTCCACAAGGGTATTTTTGGGGGCTGAGAGGGGAGGGGACCTTCTGAGGAGATATTTCATAGCTGCAGCTGAAAGGAGTTACTGTACCAGGCACCGACCGCCTTTTCTGGGGACTCATGAATCTGGGCTTTGTTCAGGTTCACTCATATCTCAGGGCAGCCCAGAAGGGTAATCTCTGAAAAGAGGTTTTCTCTCTAACCAGAAGTTAGAGATCGTTGCTGCAGCAAAGTTACCAAGATCCAGCCTGGATTCAGCCCTTTGCTAAAGCAGCCAAGGCAGCATTTACAACAAAGGCAGGAAAAAGCAGCTGTAAACGCTGGGATAAACAAACAGCCCCTTATCTCCTCAATGGAGTGCAAAAGATGCAAAGACATTTTTATGGACTGATCCTTCAGGGCAAAGAGAAGAGCAAGCAGAAAGATTTCAGCCTACACCACCCCAAACTTTCTTTGCTCTGTGCTCTGCAGAGCTCATAGCTCCGAGCTCTGCACGATGTTTAACTCAGGACAGAGCATTAAATAACATTATCTGTCACTGCCAAGCATCAGAAATTAAAACACAGCCTCTTACCTCCACATCACACACCCTGCTGGTTTGAATGGACTTGAGAAACCCAAGGAGTACTCCCAGTGTGCAGGCACTAAACCTTCATGTTCTGTGTCCATCTGGGCTGGGGAAGAAGGGAGACACAGTCCCGGACTCCTTCCGTTGCCACACAATCTGAAGGAAGTGACCTTCGTGTTTGTTGCTTTGATTACAGAAACAAAAGCCCTTCCAGAGTGAGTCAGGGGACACAAGGGCTTGAAATGGGATTGTTAAAAATGGGAAAGCATTACAATTGTGGGTTGCCTTTTTTTTTTTTTCCTGTCTGTGATATTAACCCCTTTATTGTAAAACAAAACCAAATGAAAAAGCAGCAGTTACTGGTCAAAGGAATGGCACAGGTGCCAGTCCTGGGGCAGTGAGACACCTCAGGGTGGGATCACAGTCCCTGTGTCACAGCAGGGGCTGAGGACCCCCATGCTGGCAGCTCAGTGCTCGCTGGGGGCTACCATCAACCCTCCAACTCCTCCACCCACACCCTCCCATCCAGGGACAGGAGGGGCCTTTGTGTAAAAACCTGGCACAGCACTAAAACTCCAACCATCCCCAGTCTGAACCCCGTGGGGTGAGGCTGAGCCCTGTGGCAGCAGGACGAGCCCACCTGGAGGGATGCAGGAGCAGAAATAACCAAAACCTGTCTGGTTACACCCACTCCCACCTCACACACCCACCTCTGCACTGCCCCTGCCTCCAGCAGACACCCCCAGGCACAGAATTCCACTGGACTTCCCAAAGTGCTTCCCAAAGCCCAGCTCTGCTGCTCTGATGGGCTGGGGAGGGCACTGAGAGCGTGGACACCCCTGCCCATCCACCTGAGCTTGCTCCTGCTCTACAGGAGTGCACTTGGCTGCTGGCAGAGGAACAAATCCTCTCCCTGCTGCTGTGCTGCTCCTCTGCAGGCTGTTCTGTGTGCAAAACACAGAGCTCTACTCTGAGACCCCAATTCCTTCCCCACTGGCACATCAACCCACAAGGCTGCATCACACAGCCCCCAGCCCTGAGGCAGCAGCACAAAGTGTGTAACTGTGTCAGGCACAGCACAGGTGGCACACAAGCACAAAAACAGCTCTCCTCAGAGAAAACTCAAACTGACACTGCTTTCACTGAAAATGAAAAAAAAACAGAACAACAAAGAGCTGTGCACCCAAATCCAGGAAGCTGAAACTTCCAGAGTTCCAACCTGACCCTCAGGCAGGTACACAAGAGGCATAAAGTCTCAAATTTACACATGCACTTCACATTTACGTATTTTTTTACTTCAAAAATTTGAATGCTCTCATGCAGTTGTTTATGCTCTCAACTGAGCAGTCACTCTGCAACACAGAGGACAAGTTTTGAAGCATCTCCCAACCCAATTTTTAAAATCCAAGGATCTATTTTAACAGAAAAAAAATTAAGTTCAACACCTGGAACAAACTAACTTGCTTTCTCCAGAATGAAAACGGGTCAAACTTTGGACAGCAACACCTGAGAGATGTGGCTCCCTCTGCTCAGAGGTGCTGAGGCCCCTTGGCCCAGCTGAAGTCCCCCCAACAGGAGGCTCTGTGCCTGTTTGAGGCCACCAGCAGGTCCCTGGAGCTGCAGAGCTCTGTTAAACACAGAGCCTTGCCAGCAATGCTGGGAGAGAAGCAGCACTGCCTGGTCCACCCATCACACAGGGTGGGTGAGTCAGCTCCCCTCTTCTCCTGAATAACCACCAATCCAGACACCTCCAGAGGGCTCCTGCCCCAGACACCCAGGGTGCAGTCAGGTGCCAGAGGTTTCTCACCTTCCCTGTTTCATTCAGAAGAACCAGCTTTGATCAAATAACCACCCCTTCAATAGCTGCAGACAAAGAGTTGTCTTTTTTCCCAGGGTTTTTTTTATACAAGCCAACATTCTCATGGTCATGAGACTACAAAAGCTTTGCACTCCATGCTCAGTATCACAGGTTTCATGAAAAAACCATAAGCTGGCCCCACATCAGGCAGGAGGGTGCCAGGTCAGGTCCAGCCAGCTGGTCCAGACTGCACCAGCAACCTAAGGGGTGGCAGGGAGACAGTTTTGGGAGAGGATTTCAGAGCAACAGACTTGCATTTGTCTCCAAAACAGACTGCAAAGCCCCAAAAATAAGATGGAAAATAGACAGTGAGTCATGTTTCCTTAGAGAACTGATGTGAAGGTTACCTGGGCGGTGCCAGCTTCTGCCCTGCTGGGATAACCACAGGGACAGGAATAGCTGGAGGAGGGAGAGCACAGCTCCTCAGAGGATCTGTGGCTTCCAAACAAACACAGACCAGGGCTGCATAGTTCAGCTGTACTTTTTAACTGAGAAAAACTAGAGTTTAAGAGAGGTACAGCACATCTGTAAGAGGTAGGAAGCTGCTGGAGTTGAACACAGAGAAATTTCTGCAACTCTGAGGCACAAATTTGGGGACAGCAGTGCCACAGCTCTTCACTGAAGGGTGACCCTGCAGGGGATGCAGCACACCCCAGCCCCACCAGCAAGGAGAACAGATGCACTGAGCTTGATATGAGAGAGGAATTACTGCCACTCTCACTATAGCTTAACAAATACCACCCTGCTCCAAACCTCACCCCTCTGCCCAGCCCACATCTCCCTGCCTAGAAACCCCTGGCCCAGCCAAAGGTAAAGCCAGGAACCAGCACATCACCAGCAGTGCCAGGGGTAGGAGTGACTCCTCCAGCCCATTCCCAGCTCTCCTGCACCACACTGCTGTGCCTGGTGGCCAGCAGGGAGCTGCACTCTGGGGTACCCATCCCCAGCACAGCCCCCACCCCACATCACCTGGAAAAGCAACACAAACATCACAGTCTGAGCCCTAGCAGTGCCTGGACTGCCCAAGATAACTTTTAATGGCTAAATCCAGCACATTCAAGCTCTTCTCAGCTTTCTGATGACACTTCCTCTCCCCATCTCCTTCCCCACCACACCACTGATTCATGTTTAAATGAATGACAGATCAATTAGTGGGGAAAAGTGTACATGTGTATTTGTGTGTGGGAGGGTATTTAAGCTAATATATTCCAGCACTGATAGCTTTATCCTCTTTGCAGCCCCTGAGAATGAACTGGCCTCCATCTGTACAGAAGATTAGTAGAATCACTAATCACTAATTATGACTCAGAGGTTTTAAGAGCAATGCAGACTGTACAAGGGCTGGCCTGATTTTCAGAAAACGAGGGGACAAAGATAGCACAGTGTTATTTTGAGCACACAGGCAGTCCATCCAAGATCACAAAGCTCTGCAGTGACAACGCCAGCAGAAGGGGTGACAGAGACAAACACTCAGAAGGACAAAAACAAAGCTTGGACAAACCAGCACGTGCCTGCAACACTTTAAATTTACATTTCCATACAGCTTGTGCCCAGTCAGAGCAAGCTGGGCAGCCTCTCTGCAAAGGCCAGAAGGGAGATTTACCCAGGCAAGCTCATACAGTGACACCTTTGTAGAGGAATTTCTGCCTCTGAGCAGCGGCGCCAGCGATATTCGAAATCCAACGCATTTCGGGAGCTGCGTCACATCAGAGAGGAAAAATATTTATCCAGGCCCAAGTGGTTTGTGAATAGAAGGCACTGTTTGAAACTGGCACCGTGACACCCCAAAGGAAATGAGATGAAGTTCACAGTCTGGTTGTGAAGTTTGTCAGTGAGGGAAGAGGGAGAAACCATAAAAAAATTTAAAAATCGTATTTTTGTTTGAATAAACTCTCTCCAACAGAAAAGGCTATATCATGAGCTCAGATGGAAATGTATCTGGCAGAGAGCTCTGGAAAGCTGCTGTTGGAAGGGTGCAGAGCCAAGTTTAACTCTCAGCTGTCAGGAGGCAGTGCCCAGAGCTGGGCCTGTTCTCAGCCCTCCTGAAGGCTCCCCCAAAGTCCCAGCCATGGGGACACCTCCACACACCAGGTTTGGACATGATGGAGTTCCAGGAGTGCCAAAGCTCTGCAGGTGACATGTGAGCAGCATCCCTGCATTAGATAGATCCCTTCCAAAAGAAAAACAGCTGGATGAAAGCAGCCAGAGCAAAGCTTTTCTAGGGTAACCAGTAATCCCCAGTGCACAAGTTTAAATCTTTGAAGGAACACAGACATAATTCAGTGTCCTCTAAGAAGGTTTTCAGGCTCCCTTTGAACACCTGAGATGCTTCTGCTGAGCATCACTCCTGGGGTCTGTCTGGTGTGGAACAAAGTCCTGTCCTGCCAACACAGCCCCAGCTTTGTGCTCTCCCTCACCCCTCCAGCACTGCTTTTCATGGTTGAAAAGCAAAGCAGAAGAGAAAAGGCATCTCAGTTCGTTGTCAGCATTTTTCACAATGAGAAGTTAAGGTGTGGCAGCAGAGGAAGCCTGGTGCTCACTATCCAAACCAACTACGTGAGCACTGCAGGAAACAGGAGCCTGGCGCTTCCTCTGCTGCTCCTCCACCCCAGGTACCACAGCCAGACACAGCACAGAGCTGATTTATTGGGCTTCATCAGCAAAATTGCTTCACTTCTACTGAGGAAATGGCCTTCCAGAGGTTAAAAAGCACTTTGTCCAAAGGACCCATGTGAAAAGTTTACACTTTTATGCCATAATTTGTCAGCTAATTACCAGTGCAATTGGAAATTCCAGTTACTCCTAAACTGCTTAATCACAGGGATGCTCCTGAACCTGCCTGTACATCCAGCAGATCAATCACAACATCCCACTGTATTCTGTAGAGAGCTTGGAACACTTTTCCCAATTTCTTTACCACTTTGTGTGGAGCAGACCGACTGACACACATTTAACCCTGACCCTAAACCATTTACTTGACCAGTTTTCAATTTCATTAAATTGAAATAAATAAATGAAATTGAAATAAATGAATCAAATTCATTAAATAGACTTTGATGCCATGTCTCATTCCTGCTTAACCACACTGAGGAATCACTGTGCTGTGGGATGTACTGGTGGTGACTGGCATTGATAGAGGAAAACTTTGTGTCAATACCCCAATGAAAACCAGTGGTAATATAGGTAACTAAACACAGGAAAAATGTTGATTCTAGAAGTTTTTGTATTTGTAGCTGCTTATTAACCTCATTTATATAAAAATTTCCCTTTTACTGCCCTATAATGAAATCTAAGACAGGTGGCCTATAAAAGCAGCACATGGAGGGTCCTGCAGAAAGCTTTCTTTGGAGATAGTATGAGGACACCTACAAATGCCATGTTGTCCCATCTCAGGCACCAGGAGGGGCTCTGGGAAGACCCTCCAAAGCCACAGCACTATGTGCCAGAGCTCCACAACAAAATACAGCTCTCACTGCTTTCTCTGGAAGGAAATGGGAACCCTTGAGTGGAAGCTTCTATGCTGAATTCTCAACCAGGAATTTTCCCAAGCCCTAACAGCCCCAATAATTCATACTGACTTGCTGCTGTTAGACAAAAGACCTGTGCCAGCTTTTCTGTCAGCTGTCCCTGCAAATCTGTTATTTCTAGGACAGGCTTTAAATGCTCCCTGCCATGGACAAGACAATGTTCCCTGGCACACAACCCAAGGGCTCAGAGAACCAACTCACACTGCACAGCCCTTCCCCTGCTGAGGTTCAGGGGTTATTTAGGGGTGAAACGGGGCACCCCAGCAGTGCTTTGGCTCACAGCCTCCTCCAGAAGGGCACTGGGCAAGCAGGATGTCCCTTCTCTTTTGGCAGGTGGGACAGATGGTGGGAAGCATCCTGGAGCAAGGATCAGCCTGGGGAAATGCTTGGGCTGTGACCAGGAGAAACAACAGGTGAAACCTTGGAAAGGTTTCCCACATCCACCTGCTAGAAACACAAAGGTTCAGGAGAAGGTGACTGACAAAGGCTGGTTTGTGCTTGTTGGGGTGGGTTTTAGTCGTGCTTAAAGCTGCTAAGGCAGGTAAGGGCTTTATGCTGGCAGGAGGATTTGAGCCTGTCCCGTGATCACCTCTGCACCTGCCAGCTCCCAAACACAGGTGGGGACCCTGCTCAGACACACAGAGGTGTTTGTGGCTTCTCTGTGCTGCAACTCGAGCTCAGCTCTCCCACTAGGTTACCAAACATTTTATATTTCAAAAAGACTAAAAATCCCCCTCCCCACAACACCACATGTAGCACCCCACAGAGAAGGAATCCTACTTGCTTTCTTTTCTCCACAAAAATGTACTGATGGTTAAATAGAGGCTTACTGACAGCATTCAGCTCACACAAAGATAGCCACTGGTCCACTAAATGTGATACCCAAATACTGATCAAAGCAAACTGAGGCTTCCAGGGCTGACCAGCAGCACAAGTGCCTGTCACCTCCCCCTTCCCTGCATGCCCCTTGCATGCAGCTCAGTGGACTAAGTTCTGCCTGGTGTCCTGATCTGTCACATCATGCACAGCCCAGGGAGCCCTCAGAGAGGAGAAAAGCCCAATTTAGCCAAGAGAATCTCTATATGAAACTCATGGTATTTTTCACATCTGGAATATGAATGCAAAGGAGCTACAGAAATATGAGCATTCTCTATGAAGCCAAGGTGGGAAATGTTAAGCACCTGTCCAGCAGTCAATTTTAATAAGATCACAGGGCAAAAAAGGTGTTTTGATGTGGCTGCAGTAACTACAGGACTTCTGGGGGAAGATCTGAGAGGACAAATAGCATCCCTGGTAGGTAGGAGTGCTGTTATACCCCTTTTATGAAGAAAGGGGAGCAGAGGAAAACAATTTGCTCGAGACAGTGCAGGATCTGTGGTAATGATGGCACAGAAAATCTCCCACCCATGATCAGAGTCCTGTCCCACAGATCCTGCAACATCCACTTCTTCAGAGAAACAACCCCATGGAGTGCTCTGCTTGTGTTTTTCCACTGAGCCTGAGGTGAAGAAATGTAACCTCAGAGCTCCTCCCTGCATGCAAGGGTCACCCAGCCACTGTCTCCAGCTGTTTCCATACCTTGAAGTGCTTAAAAAAATTAAGAAAACCAATCTGATTCATGCTCCTGCAGGGCTCTGGTACCTGAGCAGTTGGGTGACATTTTACACCGTGTGCTCAGTCCTGCACTCGCTGGACTCAGCCGGACGTTTGAGCAGCTGAGAGCCAAAACTTCAGCACAAAAAGCCAAGTATTACACAACCCAACAAGAAAGAGCTGCAGGGCATTCTTTCAGCCATCTCACCCCAAATTATCACTAGCAAATTCCTGATGTTAAGATGTGAGAGTTGCCTTGCTCCTGCCAGGTTTCACCTCCCAGGGAAAATTCTCAGAGCAGCAAGTGAGGAGCAACAGGTCCCTGCATGTCCCCAGCAGGACAGGCTGTGGGCAGAGGGGAAGGGGCACTCCCTGTCCACTTCCCTGGCTCAGGGTCTGCCTGGTAGGATGAGAGAAGGACCAATGTCCTCTTTTCACCCATTTTCACATCCCCACTTTCAGGCACATGTCAGTGATGCTTTTCATAAAGAAAAGACAAGACAAAGCAACCACTAGGACACAGTAAGTTTGGGCAGAGATGCAGCTACACTTTGTTTTGAAAAAAAATCTCTTTTCACCTCAAGCCAGCCATCAGAGTATGGCAGCTGAACAGGCTGAGTACAGGTGTTGTCAGAGCTGCTCCTCACTGAGCCTTTATTCCAGCCCTGATGGGGTTTACCTCCATGTGGATGCAGTGGAGAGGGAAGGCAGTTTAAGCTTCATGTTCTTCATGTGAATGGACCCTAAAAATAACCCACACAGCACAGGTGTAGCTGGATTTTACTTGGAGAGGAAGGAGAGAGTCAGGACTGCATCCCACCACATTCCTACAGGTCAGTAAAGGTGGGCAAAGGCAGAGCAATGATGTCTTTACTCCTACATTCCCTAACTAGTCATGATCCACCTATGGATCCATATCCACAGTGACACCTGTGTCAGACACACCACACACTGTTTCCATTCATGATCTGCCCAAGATCCATCCAAGCACTTGCAGATCTACCCCTAAAGCTGCTCTGCCACTCCTGAGCCTACCCTAAAGCTAAACACCAACAGATCTCTTTAGGATTAAACAGGCACAGATGTCCTGCCAGCACGACTTTCCCATGGAAGTTGCATCCTGGTAGCTCTGGAGAGCTGTTTGCTATGAGCTGTGTCGTTCCCTGTATTGCAACACACCAGGGAGAGGGCAGAAGCTGCTTTGAAATATTCACCCTGATGGAGCAAACACACACGGTGAGGCTGAGAGCAGGCACACAGCACAAGTTCACATGTGAGACAGAAACACAGGCACACAGAAATAAACAGCTGCCAGCAAAAAAACAGTCGAAAAAGAGTGACACCACCCTCACTGCAACTGGACACTGCAATAACTGCAAGTACAGGGCTGTGTTTGCTGCCTGCACAAGGGAGCCCCCCAATCTCCATTCCAGGACTCAGTGCACCCCTCCCAAGCAGCAATCCCTCTGCCACGCTAAGGAATACAAGCTGCCACTATTCAGTGACACAAACACAGCAGAAAAAGCCACAGGCAGTCCCTCCCATGGGAGCACCGTGCTCCGGTGCACAGGCAGAGAGGAGCTCCCCAGAGCCCGAGGGCAAGGATGCTGACAGCAGCAAGAGGGGCTCCCAGGGGGCAGCCAAAACACCTGTACTGATAAAACATATTTGGCACAGAAAACATCTCCCCCAAACCCTGAATTCAGGCACAGAGCCGGCACTTTGAAAGCAACACCGGGATGAGCCGGGAGCCAGGTCCAGGATCCTCCGAGCACCTTCCCAGCGCTGCCCCGCTGCTCCTCACCCCATCCCGCCGCCTGCGCCGGGAGGGAGAACACGCACCCAGCCCGGTGCCGGGACGCTGTCCCAAGGAAACGCCGGTGCGATGAGCTGGATTTTCCCTCTTTTTTACCTGGTAGACATCGCGGAGGCCACACCAGGCTCGCAGCGCCTGGCGGCACGCCCGCAGCCGCGCCGCGTACCAGCGCCGCAGCGCTGCCACCGTCACGGTCCACACGAAGCGGCTGCCGCTGAACAGCACATCCTCCACCCCGCACATGAACACCGAAGCCATCGGGAGCTCCTCTGGGACACGGTCCGTCCCTCCCGGCTGTCGCTACCCCGCTCACACGCCTGGCATGAGGCTGCCCGGCTTTATTGGGCGGGCGGCGGGCAGGGCTGCCGCACAAGCCAGGGTCAAGCCTTCAAACAAACTCCTCTTTCACGGCGCTTCCTGGGCAGAATCCCAGGCATGCCCCGGCTCCTGACGCCCCGCCAGCGCCTGCAGTAGCTCAGCCCTACCAGCAGCTCACACAGCAGCCTTGTCCTTAGCAGCTTATATAAAGCTCCGTTAAGCTCCGCTAGCTGCCACTGTGTTTTCTAATTAAATTTTAACCCTTTTGCCATCCGCCCCGTTCAGGTGCTGCGGAAGGAGATGGGCGCGCTGGGCAGGCGCTCCCCCGGCGCTCCCCGCGCTATCTGCCTCCAACACCTCATTATCTGCGACACAGGGAACAGGGAACATCGTTTTGTGCCGGCTGAGCCCGTGCTCAAATTATACGGTAGAAATCCTGCTTGAAAAAGGCACTTCTGGCAACCAGCAAGTGGAGGAAAGAGATGGGGGAATCGGTCCTGCAGAATTAGGATAGCGTGGAGGAGATCTCAAAGTTCGTGTTGTTCCCCTGCTACGGGCAGGGACAATTCCACTAGAGCAGGTTACTCAGAGCCCCATCCAGGGTTTTGAACACAACTTGTGCCAGTGCCTCACAGCAAAACAGATATTTTAACTTCTCTTCCAGCTCTGATTGTGGCAAACACCGCCAGCACAGAACCATCCCTCTGTTCAACACTTCCCCCCTTAGTTGTTGCATCATAGGGGTAAAACACCCCAAACGTGCCAAAGGGATGATTTGCTCTCCTCTGAAACGAACTCCATCAACACAGCACTTGCTGCACGAGAAAAACAAAGCTGAGCATTGTAGCCGAGCTCTCCACAACAGCCCACAGCAAATAAACACTGCAATAATAACAGCCCTCAAGGGACTCCAGCCTTGCCTCCAGCCAGTTTGAAATTTAACAGCACCCTGCCCTTCTGGGGCTTCAAGTGTTAAAGCCAAACCTTCCGTTTGAGTGCTCTTCCCTATTACAAGGGTAATTAATCCTTTTTAACCCACCCCTCAAAGGATTTGACACTTTCCAAGCTTTTTGGGGCAGAACCTTCTGGGAGTCCAACACGCTACTATCAGCACCTTGTTAAAGAAACCATTCAAGGAGCAGATTTTTGGCTAAAATCATCAGCAAGGCTGACCTGTAAGAGCAAACTCCTGTGCAGTGCAATGAATGGGAAGGGGCAGGAACAGCTTGCACACAGGCTGGGTGGGAGAGCTAAACCCCAGGGCACTGCTTCCCCAAAGGCACTGCCTGCCTGTCCCCAGTGGTCCTCATGGAAGGAAGACCCCTGCGAGATGAAACATCCACAAACCCCACTGCATCCCGTATTCATCAGCCCGCCCCGTGCTGCAGGAGCTCGCCGTGCTCGCTGTGGCAGCTGGGTGATGTAATTCTGCAGACGGATGACTGCCTGCCTGTTGGAGACAGAATTTGGGCTGTGTCTCCGAGATCACCCCCTTCCCCTTCATGCCTAACAGCCCTGGTCCTCTTGATGTTGCTGTCCCTTGGCTGTTTCCAGGGAATTTCGGTCCCTCCAAGCCTTGCTTTCACATGGGGAAAACAACAGCCCTAAATTTCAAATGGGTAAGAAGCTGCCACAAAGTGAGCCCAGGCAGAGGAGGATACAGCTTCTTGTAACAAGGGACAAGCAAAGATTTGGGGTCTGCACTGAAATCCTGCATCTATATTCCCACTCCAAGGGTTTTATCATCCCCTGGAATTACTTAGAGCCTGTAGCCACAAAAAAATCTTCCTCCTCCTCCTCCAGTGCTGCCCACCACTGTGTTCAGAGGACTTTGACATCAATCCACAGGTACTAAAGAGAAAAGGTTTCCCTCTTCCACTAGGAGAGAGTGGTGACAAATATCCATGGGGTTATTCCAATACCCTGAGCCAGTCCTGGTGCCAGGCTGGGCAGCAGGGAATTGCCATTCCCTCACAGAGCACTGCTTTGGAGAGGCATCAGCCAGGAAAATCTCCAATGGCATCAGTTCACTGCGGTCAAGTCATATCCAAATTTAAACACAGAGATTAAAAAAGATCCAGTTCTCAAGTGCCACTTCTAAAAGAAAAGAAAAGGACCCTTGTAGCTAAAGAAACAGTGCAGGGAACAGCCCTGCCCTGTGCCAGGAAAATCCAACCAACCCACTAGGAAAAGTTTACGTGGTTTTGTGCTGTGCCTGCTGCCCTCAGTGCCTTTTTGTTTTGCCCTTTTTCCCCCTATTGCCTAACTAGATGGAAAAACAAAGATGATGATTTTCTCCTTTAACAGAGCACAGCAGATTTCTGCTAGGTTTTTTTTGGGTTTGGGGTTGTTCCCATGTTTTTTTTTCAGTTGCTCTATGATCCACGGTATCTTTGCACTTAACTTACATGTTCTGCACAATTTTTCTTTATGCTTCACACGCTGCTGTGAGCCTCAGCAATGGCCTCAGATGCTCCATCTGAGCCATAGGTACTGAGACCTTCCCTCCCCAGTGCTCCCAGCTGCTTTTGCCACCAATATTCCCATGACCTTGTGCAGGCTTTGTGCTCCTACAGCAAAGAAAGGCAGGCTAAAGCAAGGCAAGAACCTTCTTTCCACCCCTCATTTAGAGCACATGGACTTCAAGTCCAGTCTCATGAATAAAAACATCACCCCTTTTTTCATCCTTTTGACATATGGAGAAAATTATAAAACAAGTTAAGAATGAAGTCCCATCTGGACTTCACCTTCCCAGCTGACCCAAGTACAGGGTTCATTGTCTCTTCAACCTGGATAGTAAAACACACAGAAAAAAAAAGAGCAAAGGAAGTTTGTGATGCAAAAAGCAGCTAAATGCAATTTAGGACAGCTTTGGTGGAGTTATATGCAGCTGGTGAATTATCCACTCACATCAGTCTTACTCTTTTATTGACTTTCACTCTAAGAACCTGATAGCATCTGGGTTAGTTTGAAATACCTAAACAACACCCTGGCTCTTTAGATTCAGAACAAAAAACAAAATTTAGCAATGGAAAGCCAGCAGGATAAATACCCAGGTGGTTTCCAAAGGCTGTACCATCCAGATTTCTATTCTGTGAGGAGAAGGAGGGGGAGAGAGAGCTCTCAGAAATGTCTTTGTAGATACATGTACGACTGTCAGGGGAGCAGGAGAGACAGCTACTGCAGGTCTGTTTGATGTACAGCCATATGAACAACACAGCATTCACTGCTGATAAGGAATAAGCCTACACAACAGTGATCTGAGGAGAATGTCACTTGAAAAGGCAACAGAAAACCTGATGTGTGGCAGACTCATGCTTCTCCTCACATTATTGACTGCACATCCAGAATAACGAGTAATAAAGTGAACAAAGGTTTGCTACCAACATAATAGGAAAAGATGGTCCCAAGTGGATTCTCAGGCTGCCTTGCATGTTATCTTCTATGTTAAAATTAATGGAACGAGGCTTAGCTGAATTGCTGCTCCTCTTTTCAAAGTTGTTCATATGAAGTTCACACGAATAAAGAATTCATCTGCCTGTGAGGCCAGAGGACAAGAGCATCAATCTGCTTTTACATCTGCAGCACAGTACTGCTCCTAGACAGGACTTTTGATTAGGCATACAGCAAAGGACATACACACACACACAAAGTCCCTGGTGATAGCTAATGAAATTAAAGCTTTGATATTTTCAATCTTTGAACCTTGCACAGAAAAAGGTGAGTTATTGTGCAGATGCATAAAATACCTAATTCTGCAGGCTGGCAGATGTCTGTGCTGACCAGAGCTTTAAAACATGCCCTAATCCATAATTTGCACTCAGATTGATTATACCTGATTGCAGCCAATATTTGTAACATTCCGTAGAGTGAGCAGTAAAGTTCAGGGAACACATACAAACAAAAAACCAAAAAAACCCAAAAAAAAAACAAAAACAAAAAAAAACCCCCAAAAAAAAAAAAAAAAAACCCAAAAACAAAAACACAGAGAGCCCTCAAAAAGTTATGAGAGACAATTCTGTTTCATGACACACCCCACTATTGACATCTGCTGTTACCTCAGCTCCAAGGGCTCCAAAGCCTCAAGCCCTGACCCCCTGGGTGGGCTCAGGGCAGTGAGAAGCATCACTGAGGTCCACACCAGAACCCAAAAACCTCTGAATTCCCACCAGGAACCAGCTGCAGTCCCTCTTCATCCTGCTTCACCCAGACGTGTTTTCCCTTTCTGTACAAATCCCTGTGCAGATCTGCATGAAAATTTTCCCATTTTACTCAAGTTAGAAGCCAATAGAACACAATTACACTGCCTTTAAAAATAAACTTAAGAACTGCTCAAAGGCGCTGTTTTGTAGGCGGTTTCATGAGCATGAACAACAGGATTACTTGGGAATTAGGACTTTGAGACAATGCTGAAGGCTGCAGATCCCCTACAACTTTATTTTTTAAATTCCTGTCATGAACCAAGCCTGTCAAGCTGTGAGCATTAATGCAATTAACCCCAAATAAAGATGAAGTGACTTTTCAGAAATCGGTTTTGCTACACTCTGGCCCTTAATTACCAACTGAAATATAAAGTGAAATGCAGACACTGGGAGCCCTCCCTTTGATGTTCTAACCTCTCAGTACATAAGATGCTTAAGCAGCAGCACCAGTGCACAGGATAAATCTGTAATCCAACCTGCCCTGATCGAGAGCTTCAGATGGAAGATTCAACTTCTGATAAAAGTGTTTGCAAACCAATTTGGTCCCTGGAGATTATCAAAAAGAATTAATAACATATCTCTAACTAACCTAATCCTTTGTATTAGCACAAGTTTGGGCACCTCTCAGAAATTAAGTCTGCACAACCACAAATAATTATTTACTGTCACTGACATGATCAAACTTTTAATTTAGAAAGAATGAAAGGGCCATGCTACTCTCCTTTAAGGCTAACAACAGCACCCAATGTAGCTATTTATTTACCAGGATCTACACCAGGAATTTCAATTCCCAGCTTCTGCCCACTGAGCTGCACCTGTGTCAAGAGCCTGATGCAGCTGAAAGCCACAGCTACACCCAAAATGATCCAGGGCTCCAGAGGGAGGCTGGTACCTAATGCACTCCTGTCTGGATGAGGCACAGCCTATAATAAGCTTATTATCAGCAGCCTTACATATTTCTAAATGAGGTGCTGATGTTTTCCCTCCTCTCCCAGAGCCTGGGCTGTACTATATTGCTCTACACTAACAATATAAACATAACACCGTGACAAACACATTTTTAAAGATGAACAGCCACTGTGCCAGAAACACAAATTTCCTGCAGTCTGCATCCCATAGTAAACTAATTAGCACCTCACATCAGAAATGAAGTGCCACAGTCTTTTAACTTTATAAATGATTAAGCAGCTGCTGTCAGATTCCTCAAACAGCGAATTTCATACCTGCCATACCCAGAACTACAAAATCAGGTCAGGTTCCAAACAAGGAGCAGATGCTCCAGTTTCAGGAGTCAGGGTTTATCATCTTGCAGTGCCACGTTATCACCCTCAGAACAGCATCCCCCAGTTTGCAGAACACAAACCCAGTTCCTCCAGCACCCATGGCCAGGGCAGGGCTGTAATTTGGCAGAGCTTCAGTGAAACCTCAGGTGTCCAAGCACAGCCAGGTGGGGATGTGCAAGGTGGCTACGTGACATGTGGCAGCTGACTCCTAATGCAGGTCACCATTAACATACACATGCATACAAATTGTATTCAGATTTTTATAAACATGTATTTCCAAGGCACGAGGACTTCACAGCCTCAAAGGCAGTTTGCACTGCAATGACAGCTAGTAGGGAGAAACAGCAGCCCAGATTTGTGGGAGAGAAGGATGAGGAAATGGGAGAAAAGAGTTTGATCTCCAGCTGAAAGAGGATTTGTCTCCATCACACACAGCAGAGCCTGGGAATGCTTTCCAGACACAGGTTTATGTCCTTTCTCAGCAGAGCAGGATGGGTCTAGCAGGAAGGCTGACACCTACCCAGCCACCAGCACCACTGTCTGCACCTCTCTGGGCACAGAGACTGCCCAGGGACACAGCTCAGCACTGTGACACTGCCTCCCCTGCTCCAGGATGGGGCAGGACCCTGGAAAACCATCCTCATGTTCTCTGCTTTGTGGGAAGGGCTCCCTTCTCAAGGAAAGCTCCTTCAGGAGGGGAGAGTCCCTGCCAGTAACCTGGGAAATCATCCTGCACTTGGTGCTACTCCCAGGTCACATCTGGAGGAAATGAGGGATCAAACAGCACAGGGTGGGAACGTGGAGCATCCTCAGAGCTGCAGAGATTGGCACCACCACCCTGCCAGGGAGGGCTTCACCCAGAGCCAGAGCTGCCAGAGGAAATGATCCACCCCCACCAGACCCCTTCCCTACCCTTCTGGGAAGCATCCAAGGGAAGTGATGGCACAGGGAGGAGAGACTGTGGCTGCCTTTGGAAGCTGGGGCAGGAAAAGCAATTTCTTTCCAAGCTGCTGATTTCACTTCACTGCTTCCTAACTAGGTCCCAGCCCAGAAGCAGGTCACTCTCACTGCCATGCAGGCTCTGCTGTGCCTCCTACCACAATGCCAGCCCTCAGAGATGGTCCCCAAGCCTCAGAGGAGCCTCCAAAAAAGGACTGAGACCCTGCAGAGCGAAGGGACAGGCAGCTGGCACACCCCATGAAAATAAACTATAGAAAGAGACAAACACCCTCCACACCTCCAGTACCAGTGGTCTTGTACCTCTACCTCCCCCAAACTGGCAGGGCAAGTTATAAAGTGCACAAAATACTTTCACCATCCTAGTTTTGGAGGCAAAACTATCTCCTGTGCACTGACACACCATGGGACAAAATTTCTACCTCCTGTGCCCAGTTATTCAGGTGAGTCAGGACAGTCCCTTCACCTCCCACCCAGCCCTGCTGCAGCAGCTTCCCAGCAGCTGGAGCAATTCCAAACCCTTCTCTGTGGGTGGACACTCCTGTCCATCCCCTTCCTGGAGCCAGGAAATGCTCCAGGGTCTTATCAGAGAAGTGGCAGGTTCAGAGTCTGGAGGACCAAAGGGTTCCAGGAGGTGACAGATCCAGGCTCACTGGTTTGTCCCACCCTCCCCTGGCAGCAGCAGCGTTTCCTCCCCAGCTCTGGTCACTCAGGTGGACACAGACAGGGGCCACAACTGCTCAGCTTCCCTCAGGCACCACCATGGATGCTGCCACTACCCTCCTAATGCCCCAGACAAAAAATGGGGCAGCGTCTCCTTCATTTGGAGTGGTCAAGGAGTATTAAAGGGAGCCTGGAGAAGCCAGGTAATTGCTTCTGGATGAAGTATTTCACAGTGGATAGAAGTACGTGAGGAGCGTGAAAATCCACGGCTGCCCCAGCTCTGTGATTATTTTATGGCCTCATTAATCTGTGGCAAATGGGGCAGAATTACTGCATAACCTAAATGCTGGGCAGAGATCTATAGCTCTGTAAGATGAAGCATAAATGAGATAGTAAAGTTTCAGCATTTTGCATGATATATATGGACACAAAGACAAAAATAAGAACCTAAACCTACCAGTTTCCTGATGAGAATCTTTTAAAGAGTGAGGATAAGTGATATCTAACCCTTATAATTATATCCTCAGTGCATTCATTCTCTTAGGATGAGTAACTCAGGGTGCTGGAGCCTCCAGAAAAATCATGACTCAGAGCAATGCTCTGCCCTTGGTTGGACTTCATGGGTCATGCCTAGCCCAGGGAAGGTGAGCACCTAGGAAAGGACTTGCCCTTCCCTGGGTACCTGCTCAGATGACAGAGTCCAGATCACTGCATTCCATCAAACACGAACCAAGACAACATCTTGGATGCCTTCGTGCTTCATCTCCCTATCCCCAGTTCCAGACCACAAACCCGGCAGAGCAGGATTCCCTTCTGTGTCCATTCAGCATTTGGCACAGCAGAGCACCAATACTGAGACAAGCATTCCACCAAAATCCTCATTTAAAGTGACCCATCCCCACGGCTGCTGGCTGGCAGAGGCTGGCAGGGGTGAGGGCAGCAGCACAGCAGAGCAGCTGGTGCTGTCCCAAGGCCACCAGCACTCCCTTCATCTCCCCCACCACTCCAAGAGAATGATCCTGTGGACATTTTTATCTGGGACTTGATCCTGCACAGCCTGAAGACAACAGATCTTGCTGCAGCTCCTCTAGGTGGGGTCAGTTCAGCTCTTTTCAAGGCAGAACTGTGCATTTTGCCAGCCAGGAGAAAGTCACAAAGCAGTGGAAAGAGAGAGCACTTGTTAATAGAAGAGGCAAAAAGAAATTGGTACTGTCAGTCTATATAATAAATTACCATCACTTTTGGTGCTATGGACTGATGTTTTCTGTGAACAGGTCTGCTGCAATTGCACTTCCAGAGCTAGGAAACACAAAAACAACATTTCACAATGCCTCATCTGTTGCTACAACAATTAGTGCCTCATTTTATTAACAAACTACCCATACAGTGCTCATTTGCCAACTCTGGACAAATAAATGGGCAACAACCATCTCAAATTTGAAAGGAGGCAGACTGGGATGTCTCGTTGTTAGACCAGATGAGCTCTGGTGTAAAGCATCTCTTGAAGGTGAGCTTGGCCTCAGGAGAAGCAAACAAGCTGAGCAGCTCATGGCATTTTCCCAGAGGGGTCACTTGTTGGCTGTGGGGTGCAAGGAGCAGCTGATCCAAAGGAGAAGGAGAAAGAGCAGCCATTGAAAGGATGTTTTCATCCTCAGAAGGCATCCAAAACAAACAAGCAGCATGCCACAGGCTTGGTCCCAAGCCCATTGAAAGCAGTGGAAAGCCTCCAGCTCCCTCAATAGGCTCAGGGGAGGCCGGGCATGCCTTGGGAGCCCCACACGCTGCCCCACCAACAAACACAGGCAGCCCAGAGGGGCTCCTCACCTCCTGCAGCTCCTCCTGCCACTGCTGCTCTGCTCTTAGCCTCAGCAGGCATTTTGCAGTCATTAGCTATTCAAGCCACCCAAATCGTATAAACATCCTTCTATAAAAGTAAAATCTTTGTTTCTACCCAGCCCCAGGAACTCATACAAGTTGTGAATCCATTGCTGACAAGATGTGAGCCATAACTCTGCCTCTGTGCTCCACGAGGTCCCTTCTGGGGCACCCCACAGGTCACTGCTCCCCCAGCTGCCACCCTCACGTCTGCCCTGGAGCTTCCAGGACCTGGACAAGAAATCTGCACTGATGCCACAGAAACCCCAAGTCCTTCTCACTGAGACAGCTCGAGTTTAGACAGCACATTTTGCACGTTCAAGCTGAGCAAAGCTCCTTCCAAAGCCACGAGTCCTGATCTGATTTTCCCTCCCTTTTTATGAAGAAATCACCGAGAGCACAGGGCAGGGTGGGAGCACGGGCAGGGTGGGAGCAGTGACATTGGGAAATGGCACAAACACAAACAGTGAGAAAGGAAGAGGGAGGGAAAGGCTGGGATGGCTGAATCAGCCCGTTGAGGTCAGCAGGACCTCACCCCTGCGGGAAACAGGGTGAGGTGCTGGGCACAGAGCCGTGTCCCTGCCAGGTGAGGCTCACCCACAGCTCACCCTGTTCTCACAGCCCCACCAGACACAGGGGACACTGCAGCTCCCCCTGCCAGCACATCTGTCCCCACAACATGGCCACATCCACAGGGAAAACTGCAAACCCTTGTTATTGTGGAGGGTGAGGACCAGGGTGCAGGGGCAGGGGTTTTATCTCAGCCCACAACTCAGAGCCCACTCGTTTTGTAGCTAACAGGGGAGAATAAAATGGGAGAGATGATGGTAAAGCCCATTCTCCCATTTTGCCAAAGGACTGTTGCTAGAAGGGGGCTGTTAAAACTCATCTTAATATACTTTGGATCAAGTGTTTTGTTCTGGTTTTTAACTCCTTTTAACTTTCCCCTCATCACCTTGGCAGAAAGGGAAGCAGAGCAGACATGCTGAGAGTGGGGCTTCAGCCCAGCCAGCTCCCCACAGCTCCCTAATCTCTCTTTTGGCCATCCTACAACAGCATGAACTCCCCAATGGGGGTCAATCCGAGGTCATTCATACACTTTCAAAGTTATTCCTGCTATAACAGGCACAAATGAGGATTCTGTATTTGTTAACCATTATCCCAGGCAGGAACTTCAGTCTCCCCCTCGCTTCCAGTGGAAACGATGCAGGAATGAGTAGTACCTGTTGGCAGAGAAATTTTTAAAGAGAGGGATAAGAGGGGCTAAAATGGCTTCCTAAAAATAAAAATCCCATTGCTTCCCTCTCCCAGCCCCCTTGGGATGTCAAGCTCTTGAAAACTGCCCTTGCCATTATCAGAGCTGTGATTCAATCAGCATTTCATGGTCCTAATTAACGGGTATTTGTTTTCATGGGTGTGATTCCTCACTTGCCAAGACTGCAGAATTATAATGCGTTTTTCCCTTCCTCCTTGGAGAGGACATGAGACCTCAGCCAGGGAAAGGAAGCCATTTGGAGCAGGAAGAGGATGCTTGGAAGTAGAACTGGGGTGCTTATATTAGGCCCTTTCAGAGGTCAGAGGATCAAACCTTTTTTTTTTTTTAAAGTCTGTTGCTCTCATTCACATTAATGGGCCAAATTGTAGCACAAAAATCCCTTTGCCTGCCTGAGCAGGTAACCCTGTCCTGCCTAGCTGGTCCTGGAGGATGCTGCCCAGGAACCCCACTCCCACCCTGTGCACATAGCTGGAAGGGGACAGGGGACATCCAGCCAGGGAGTCCAGAGCACCTGGGCCTCCTCTCCCTACAGTTCTACATCAGGAGGAGGGGGAACTTCCAGCTACTTCTCACTGGCCCCTGCTACACCCAGTGTCATTCCCTCCTGCCCCATATACCTGTTCCTCAAGGCAGGTACGAAGTTTTGGGTGGGAACAACTCCAGGATTGGGGTTTTGGAGGGTAAAGAAAGCACAGCTGAAGCCTGGAAGGGACTCCAATGTCCCACAGTTGCCTGCAGAGACAGCAACATCACTCCTTAGNTTGTGTAAATAAAGGGGCCTTCCTATCCTGACCCTGATAGAACCCACATCTGTGTCCATGTCTCATCTCTCCCTGGGACCCTCGCGTGGTGATAATGTCCCTCCCATCACAGCCCTGTCCTCCCCAAGCCCTGGCAGGGACATGGGGTTATCTGTCCTTTCTGCACAGAGACAGCAAACTCCTTCACAACTAACTCATGGCTAGAATTCACACAGGAGGGCAGAATAAATTCTGGGGTTTGAGAACAAATCCAGCTGGTGCTACATTTTCAAATCCTCAGGGAGTTAAAAAAAAATATATAAAAAGAGTTACACTGAACATCCTTTCCCCCTTGCCCTGCTGCTGAATGTTAAATCAAATAATGCCTCCCCCACCAAGAACACAGCAGCCACGGGAATACAATTCCTGCTGCTCTATTGCTAAGTGGTGCACTGGCCTTACAGCAGGTAAAATTGTAGCACAGCACCATCTGTTTCTCAATATGCTTTCTGCCAGCTTCCACTGCAAGGATTTACTCCCATAGCCCTTCCAAGGCAGAGCTGAGCTGTTGGGCAGAGCATCTGTCACAAGAGAAAGGGATCTGTCACCTGCCCACTGCCTATTTGGGACACAACCTACTGAAACAGAACATTTATTTTCTGTCATACAGCTCAGGCTCACAGTGCCAGCTCCAGTGAATAGCCCTTGATGATGCTACACATCCTTAAAATATTGCAGGGGAAGGCACATTTTCCAGCTGTTTGTGCCTTGTGCCAGAGCACATTTAGATCAGCAATTTCTCTTCTAAATATTTCGAGGGTTGCTGCAAATTTTCCATTATGATAAAGTAGGAGGAGAAAAGCAGCCAACAGTAGCACATCTTTAGATTGAAATTTAAAGGACTTTGTACACAAGTACCATTGAAAGCCTCAGTTGTCAGTCAGGCTTTCCAAATTCTCATGTGTAATTATTTCAGGCAGATCTCAAACAAAAGATGTGACCAAAGCACAGGGAGCTCAGTACAGAGCACACCCCAGGGGTGACCATTCCCAGGGGGAGCTCAGGGGGTGCCAAGCCCCAGTGCTGGGGGTGCAGAGCCCTCCCAGGGCTGCTCCATCTGCAGTTGCCTTGAGTTACTGCTGGACAGCCCTGGAAGGCAACAGAGCAAACCCCACACTCCAGCTCAACCCCAATTCCTGCTGTTCTGCCTGCAGAGCAGCTGGTGGGGCTCTGTGCCCAGCAAGGGGAGCAGAGCCCTCAACAGCTGGAGCAGCAGAACAAGAGTTTTGGGGCTGTGAGGTTCTGGTATGGGTTACAGCACCCAGCCCAAGCCAGGGCAGCATTCCTGCATGGTTCATCCTCCATCCCCTCAACACCCATGGCCATCATCATGTCCACATGGATCCCACCAGCCAGCCCAGCATGGAACCACAGCAGCACTGGGAACCACAGCAGCACTGGGAACCACAGCAGCACTGGGAACCACAGCAGCACTGGGAACCACAGCAGCACTGGGAACCACAGCAGCACTGGGAACCACAGCAGCACTGGGAACCACAGCAGCACTGGGAACCACAGCAGCAGCAGCTCTGCCACAAGCAGCACCCATTGAGAACAAACTTGGTGTTCAGACTCTGAACACCCTTCCTGCTCTGTCACTGCTGATCCAAGCTCCACCAACCACAGGGACATCCCCCCCAGCTCCTAAGATGCCAAGTAACCCAGGTCCAACTCACTCCTCTCACCTGAGCCTCGGGAGACAGGCACCTCTGGAAGGGAAAGCTGCTGGCACACCTCACCCTCTGCCCCACGCCATAGAACTCTCCTTGCTCCGGACACTCCGCTCAGTCCCCCGAGCTGGGCTTGGCTCTTCTGCACCTTGTCCAGGGGGTATTGCTGGCCAAAGGCTGCTGGCCACACAGCAGGGCACTCAGGCTGCTGGCTGCAGGCAGGGGAACTCCTGCAGCACCGGGAGGAGCAGCCAAGCACCTCCCAGGGCAGCCGGGACAAGAGAGCGCCTGTCAGCAGAGGGGAGCAGCCCGAGAACTGGTTCAGCCTGTTGCTGCCTCTGCCGAAGGCCAGCCCGGCTCAGGAGGTGTGGAAGTCATGTGTTTGCTGCTGCCCCAGCTCGGGGAAAAACAACAAAACAAAACAAAGAAACGAGTGGTTCTGTAGGATTTAAGGCTTTCACCTAACTGCTTTCAAAGAGGTTATTTAATGACTGAAATAAGGACAAAACAAGACTAAGAACTTGAATGACAAAGTGGTAGCAAACTTCCTCCTCCCACTTTTTTTTTTATATATAAGCACCTTCTCTTCTACAGCCCTAATTTTATTGTTCAGTCAGGAATGGGGAGTCTTGTTTCCACTTATCCCTCCAGCCCTATCTGTGTCACAGGCTGTAAGAAATCAAGACAACAGCATCACTTTACAACCTGCCCTCATCTCCCATGGAAGGAAAGGAGAGGATCCATCAGTGCTTCAAAAAGATCCAGCTGATCTGGAAGTACAACCTGTTACACCCTTCTTATACCTTATAAATATCTCAACTCCCAGGTTACAGGTTTCAGTAGCTGCTTTGTTACCTAAGGGATGCACCACAACACACAGCAAGCAGCTCTGAGGCAGCACAGAGCCAAAGGAAAGGCTGATTCCAACCTGAGCCAGCCTGGCACAGGAGCCACAGGGTCACCTGTGGCTGTGGCACTGCCCCTCAGTGCCACACAAACACAATCTCACTTCAGTTCGTCAAGAGAGCCCCAATGAGCTCAGATCTTGGGATGCCTTCTCTCATTTCTCCCAGTGAAATGGCTTCCTAGGGAGAAGTCATTCTCCTCATTCTTCAGCACTGTCAGTGCCTGTGCTTTGCTGCATTTCAGCCCTCTAGCAGGGACCTGTTGCTGTTTGGGGAGAGATTCACTGTGCAGCATCCCAGAGGTGTGTGTGAAACCAGCACACCCAAAGGAGCCACTGCCCTGCCTACAGCATCCACAACACTGCACTTGGAGATTGTGACATTCAGGACTTAAAACATCCTAAAGCATCTGTGCACTTCTGGGCTGTTGTTGGACTGCTCTGCTGGGAGAAGCCTGATCAATTTATACTCACACTTCTCCAGCCTCTGCTCATCCTCTGTTTTACACACCATATATGGATTTCATCCTTTTCATTATTTCACTATTTTTGCAGTGTCTTTATGGGACACTACAAGGCAGAATATCTATTTTCCCTTGCAAAAATCTCATGCATCCTGAATGGAAACGTTTTTTGCAGATTTTTACCCACAGTCACAGAACAACCTCCACATCCCAGCCTGGAAGAGCAGGCAGGGTGAACCACAGCACAGCCCCTTGGTGACACTCCTGTGTCCCCAGCCCAGCAGCCACTCCTGCTGCATGCATTGCTTCAGTCCAGATGCAAACCCCTCCTTGCTTAGCATCTTTCAGGCTGATCTCTGCATAATCCTCCCCTCCATTAGGCTAATGAATGAAATGTTTCCAAGGAGCAGAAACATACTTGTTACCAAATTACAGGAGTCAGGCTGCAGCAGATCCTTTAAACAAACCCATCCTGACTAAGCTCTTCTAACCCTGTTTACCCAATCTCCCTCCTGCAGCCCGTGGGGATCCCCAAAAAGCAGCAGCACTTTGCAGGACCGGTCTTTCCATGGCCCAGGGCACTGGGACTGTTTCAAGCCTGCCCTTATGCAAGGAATCCATCCAATTCCCCTCCTGGGTGAATTCTGCTGTAGTTCCCCTCCTGCATCCACACACCTGTGCTTAGAGAGGGCAGTTCCAGCATTAAAAACACCCAACGCTGCCAAAAACCTCCTGCTCTCCCTAGTTTTTATCTCTGGCAGCTGCAGTGTGCACTGCTTACAGCTTTGGGGGCCCTCATGTGTAAAATTCAAGCCTGGGGGAGCTGCTCACCCTGCTTGGGCAGCCTTGGCCCCCAAGGAGTCCAGGGCTGCCACCCTCATCTCAAAACCTGCATTTTTAACCCCATAATCACAATGATGATGGTGGCAGCTGGCAGGACTGGCACCGGTTTCAGCCCTCCCCACCAATGTGCAGACCACGATTACTGCAGTGTGCAAACGGCCAGGGAAACACAGGATAAAAAAAGCCCATCCTGGAGTATTTCAGAAGCAAAACCTTTCCCATGGTGTGGCTGGCACAGAGGGATGCCAGGACACCCTGGTGCCCAGAGCCTGTCCCACAAACAGGGGGTGCCCATCAGGCACAGCAGCAAAGAAAACAGAACCCTTTATTAACCCTATTCTGTGTGTGTGGGGTGGCTCAGACAGGGGCTGGGATCTCACAGGGACATTCCTTGTTCCCAGTGCCCTGAGTGCTCAAATCCCCTCAGCAGCTCCAACACTGAACTCTGCTTTTGATGGTTTTCCCCACAAAAGCACCAGTATTTATTGAACACTGCAGGATTTTCAGCAGAACCTCTAAATTTGCCTGCACAACCCCAGGAACAAGAGGCAGAGAGTTATTAAGCTACCTACAGAGGGGAAAACCAGCAATTCATGAAAAATCCCAGCAAGTCACACACACATACAAAGAAAAAAAGTGGGTCCCAGCCCACTGCTGCACTCAAAAGCCTCCCCACGATTTTATTTTATTTTCTTTTATTATACAGATCCCACGTCCCCACAGACCCTTCCCACCTCCTGTCGTGGTGATGCTCTCCAGGAGAGGCGAAGCATCACCAGACTGAGAGGAAAAGGATCAAAAACTGATCATAAAACCAATCAAAAACTTGGTGATGGAGGGCAGGGGTGGCCGAGCTCCGCTCCTGCAGGGATTTATCTGCTCCTTTATCCCGGGCAGAGGCTCACTAGAGGGCAGCCAGCACACGGCTCCCAAACCTCGGCAACGCTCAGCCCTGGAGGCAACACAAACAGCGCAGTGCCAGCTCAGGAGGGACCCTGCTGGAACCCTGCAAACCTCGATTTTCAGGTTTTAGTACATAGTAATATACACGGGGTAAGGTGGAGGGTTTAAGGCTTTGGCTAAGTCCTTCTTCTTCACTACCTTTTTCATGGGTTTGGGTAGTTTTTCCCAACTGGGTGAAAAAGGTGCGTATTGTAGACCATGGGTGGTCAGTTAATGAGTTAAAATATAAATAATATAGGTATCATCTCGTTATTGGGTAATTAGTGCTTAAAAGATCATGGCAAGAGTTAGAGACAGTCCATCTTCCACCCTGTTAGCTGGAGCTCACAACTCCTGAGATTGTGCTTTAGGTAAGAATTAATAAACATCTGAGTTCCACCCAACATGAAAACTGCATCTCCTGTGCATTAATCCTGGCTCTACAAAGCAATAAAGGCAAGAAACCCACGGGACAGTGCAATGAAGGAGAAATAAAACCCTTTATTAACCCTATTCTGTGTGTGTGGGGTGGCTCAGACAGGGGCTGGGATCTCACAGGGACATTCCTTGTTCCCAGTGCCCTGAGTGCTCAAATCCCCTCAGCAGCTCCAACACTGAACTCTGCTTTTGATGGTTTTCCCCACAAAAGCACCAGTATTTATTGAACACTGCAGGATTTTCAGAAGAACCTCTAAATTTGTCTGCACAACCCCAGGAGAAAAAGGCAGAGAGTTACTAGGCTACCTACAGAGGAGAAAACAGCAATGCATAAAAAATCCCAGTAATCTACACACGTCCAAAAACAAACACCTCCCCCCCAAATAAAAAACAAAACAAAAAAACCAAACAAAAACCAAACCAACAAAAAACAAACAAACAAAACCCACCAGACCCTAATTTTGTTTTCCTGCTTATAACAGACAAATATAAATCAATGAACCAACAGCACCAGAGGAAAGTTCCCCTTTCCCATGGGAATACCCTGGACCTCACTGGCTCAATTCCTTCAATGCCAAAAGCTCTGAGATCAAACCCCAGTGCTGGGAGACCTGCTCTGCATTTTAGGTATTTACAGTAAATGCTTATTATGGTGTAACTGCCTTTGTATGGCAACAATACCTTATCCTATTAGGAAATACCATGGGAATAGGGATTTAAGGTAGATAGTGCAAGTTCTCACCAGGATTTAATAACCTCCCCTGGGACTGATCTGCTTAGATCAATAGTTAAACAGATCAAATCTTCCCAGAGGACCCTTTTCTGTTATTTATGTGAGGGACCATTAACCTGATCCAGAATTTCCTGGAGCCTTTCCAGGCTGAGTCAGTCCCTCCAGTGCCAAGAGATGGTTCTGGAGGGGCTTGAACCCAGCACAACCCCATGGATGACCCCATCTCAGCAGGGCATGCCCTTCAGTCACTTCTGCTCCACATTTTAACCAACCAAATTCAGCTTTATTATAGATAAAAGTCTTCATAAATTGATCTCTGTTAGAAGAAAATTGCTCTCGGACTAGAAAGGAACATAATTTAAAATACACTGACAAAAAGAACATTGGTTTTTAAGAAGAGGACAATTTTCCTCTTTGTAAGTTGCTCTCAGCTCTTCAAGGCCATCACAGTCCCAGTTCCAAACCCAGACCCCAAATGTCAGATCCCAAATGTCTCCTTGCTTTAAGGAATGAAACACCATACCCAAGAACTCCCCTGTGAGAAATCAGCCCTGTCCACAGCCACCACGAAATTAATGTTTTCCTGCTCTGTGTATTCTAAGAGCACACTGGCAAGCTGGAATTTGTTTCATACACATTTTTTCCCTTAATCCACCTGAAGCCATGGCAAGATGACAGCACAGAGGTCACCCTTCACTCTGTTACTAGAAAGTGAGCCACAGTGGGAAAGAATCTGCAGGGCACCACATGAAGTCACTGCCTCAGACACCTGCAGGAGCTTAGAAACTTGGACAGAATGAAGAATTAGCCTTTTTCCAGGATTCCTGGATATTATTACTCCTTTCCTTGAACAGGGATTTTCACTTATGGACACTTATGAATACGTAAGAAATAATAAAGCAAGATGGTTTCTATTAAAGACCATCCTAACTTTATAAGAAATGCTTATATGCCAAAACCTCATATTAGATTTCTTTTTTATTTTATTCTCCAGCTCCAGTAATTTAGCAGCACATATTGATTTTAAAAGATTGGGCAAAGCTAAATGAGCAGGATGAAGGGGCAGCCAGGAGTAACTGCTAAGCCAAAGAAAGGACTAAAAAGAATAGGAAAAAAATCATATCACTTAATCAAAAAAGATTAAAGACAGAGTCCACGTTTCCCCCTGTTTGAATGGCAAACTTCCCATCAGATTAAAGAGACCACTTAAAACCAGAATGTCTTCCAGCAGAAGCCTGGGTACAAAAGGGAAACCAGCTCATACTGTCCAGAGGCTCAATTATTGTTTCAGTTTATTCTAAAAAAGAAAAATATATAGAAAAAAAGATGATGTATCTTTTCTTCTTCCTCGACTAAAATCATTTTCTGGCAGTGCTTTCCTGCCCAGTGCAGGACCAGAGGCTCTGCTGGGACTGACACAGGGCTCATGACCTGCTGTGGAGGGAAAGTCCCCACCAGAGGGGCAGCTCCACCTGGGATACAGGGATCAGCCCCTTCACCTGCCCTCAGGGCACATCAGCAAGAGGCTCAGGGCACTGTTTGAGGTGAATATTAAGTTTTCCATGCTCTGGGTGGGCTCTGGGAAAGCTCCCACCTTCCCAAAAGTGAGCTGCAGCACAGGGCTGGGAAAACCTCCCCCAGCCCTGGGGACAGGGGGACAACACAACTTCCCCCTCCTGTAACACAGCACAAGCTGCACATCCTCTCCTTGAACAGAACTGTATTCTGCTACCTAAAACCAGGAGAAAAAGGAACTGTGGATGGGGACAGGATTAGTGTTCAAAATTAATTAACAGATAATGCCCCAACAAATGAGTTTCATCCGAGTTTATTCCCTCAGTCCCAGAGGGAGAACATCCTTCTTATCAAAGCAGCAGAGAAAGTGAGGACAAGCCTAATAAAAAGACAAGCTGTACTTCTGAGAGTTGTTATTTTTAACTAATTCTCGCCCTTTTTGTTCCAAGTTACTTTAATTAAATAGCTGAGATTGTGGTGAGAGCCCAATCTCACACCAGCACTCATCTGCAGTGCCCTGCAAGGAAAGAGGGGCTTGGCCTGAGCTCTGAGCAGTTTCTGGAGGGAGTTTTGATGACAGCACAGTTGGGAGCCTGTGCCACATTACCCCAGGAGAGGGAAAACCCTGTTCCTGCAGAGCTGTGACTGCTCTGGGTGTCAGGGGGTGTTACACTCTCCAGGTGATGCCTCCTAACCTGTGCAGCAATGCTGAGGCTGTCACTTCTTCATTCCTTCTGGTCCCTGACACCGCCAGAGGCAGAGTTTGGTGATTTCTTTTGGGGCTTTGGTAGGGGCATTTTTAGAGAAACTTTCAGATGTTTTACCACCCAGCAGCACTCCTCTAACCAAAGCACTGCTCTGTTGTAGTTAAATAAAGGCTCAGGCTACACTCAAGATTAGATTAAGCAGGGACAAGCTGTTCCTAAAAGCCCATCAGACAAAGCCAGGGCCTGCCCCAGGACCAGGGACTGAGAGATGGCAGTGGGGTCCCTCTCCAGCACATGGATCATATGTGTACCCTACAATGGGTCCCTTTGCAGGGTACCACACCCAAACTGGCAGCTCCTGGGACAAAAGAAAGAGAAGAATTTTGGGAGAGGCGTGCAGAGGCTCAGCTGGCAGCAAGCTCCAAGGCCAGAGTCCCACAGCATCAGGCACTTCAGGATTAGAGGCACTCTCCCCTCCAAACACAAATCCAGTGAGTTCACTTCATCTCTGCAATTCTCCAAGGAGCAGGGCTGGTGAGTCTGCAGCCCTGACAGTCTGCAGGACCCTCTGCAGCACTGAGAGTCCCCTCTGCCACAGCTTTGGGGCAAGAGTCAGAGGAATCTTGCTGGAGAAATGACCCTGAGCCCTCCCCCTGTGCCTTAGCTGAGGGGTCTCAGCTTAGAGACTTCTGTCTCCAGTTTGGGTTCTGATAAATGATGGGCAATAATCACTAATCCTGTAAGGGAGACCTCGATGACAGCAGCAGTGAGTCATCCCCTGGAGCATGAACCCCCAAAGCCTCTCACTCCCCCTTCCAGGATCTGATTCAAAACAGTCCCATCTGTTTTCAAAGCTCCTTATCTGTTTGCTTTAGCCTGCAGCTCACAAGTTTGCTCTTTTTCCTTAGGAAAAGGCCACGTCCCAGTGTGGACGTGGCTTCTGTAATCTCTGCTCTGGGTGATCTCTGCGCTCTGGATCACACTGCTGAGCCACTCTTTGCAAGTGTTGTCCTACACAGCTGCAGCTGAATTCAGCCTGGAGAAAACATCTATTCCCTTCACCACCTAGGAAAGTTTATTTTCCTTTAGTGTGAAGCATTACACATAATACAACCTAGAAGAAGATGACAAGCAAAAAAAAAAAAAGGGAAATGTTTTAAATGCCTATTAAGTTTAAAATATTAGTTCCAAGATTAAAAAAAACCAAAAAAAAAAACCCACAAAAAACCCCAAAAACATACAAACAACAACAACAACAACAAAAAAAAACCCAAAACCCAAAAAAACAGCTCTTGGTTCTGCTCATTTTCTGAGATAGGTAAAGTAAAAGGATCTTGGAGGAATGCATTCAAAGCTAAAGCTGAAAGGGAAGGTGGCAGAGGAAGAAGCCCCCTCCAGCAGCGAATTACTCAACCCTATCACAAATGCAAATGTGGACAATCCTGTTTAACAGGCTCTAAGCAATTGAGTCTTGTAGTGAAGTTCACTGAAACTACAGGAATTTGCCCTCGAAACCTTCCTTCAAGTACCCATGTCTGCACTTAGAGATCACAGGAGGCATCTAATAGATAAAATTATCGACCTTTCCAAAGCTCACTTTAAGCTGCCTACAGGGAATCACATAATTATGGGATGAAAGATAAAGCTTTGTCTGGGATAAGACAGCATAAAGCAGTGAGAAATGCATTATACAGTTATCATCATCTGGGCTTCTTTCCATCTGCCTTCTGAGGTTGCTATTTCCAGGATCTGAGATTCACAAACTGACCAAAGGGAGAGCAGCACATGCAATTTCAACACTCCAAGAGTCTGCATTGGAGGATGTAAGAAAAGAAATCAAAAGCAAAGGGCCACCACCCTGTAAAAGCTGCAAACATCATGGAAATCATCATTCCCCATCATCTGTGCTCTGTCATTCTGTGATTACCAGGAAGGGCTGGAGTTGCAGCAGCATCTAAAAACACCATGGGCAGACACTAAGGGAGTATAAAACCTCATTCTTAGGGCACAGAACAACCACTAAATGACAGGGGTTAGGGGAAAAGCTTCCTCCAAGGACTGGCTCACCCATGGTAGTTCTGAATCAAGATGCAACTGTCAGCTGGCTCCTGTTCCCTTAAAATTATTTCCATCTGCCTTCACCCAGCCAAGCTTCTGGCATAAACAAAACCCTTACAACCAAACATCCTCTCTCTCCACACCCCACTGTGCATTCCATTCTGGGAAGAGCAGATCCCATGCTGACCTACAGCTCTGCAGAAAGCTTAAACACCCCTGGCCTGTTTTCTTTTGAAGAGATGGGGGCAGCTGTCTCCCAGCAGAATCTTTCTTCCCTTTGCAGGGGAGCAAGTAGAGGCTGGCTATTCCCTGTGTCCTTCCACCTTCACCAGGAGACAAAAGGACATAACCCACACCAAAACCTGCAGCAAAGCTACCCAGCACCTAGCAAATTCCCAGGCTTTTTTCCATGCTGGACCTGCTTCCAGCCCATCCCATCTTCCTGTCACACCCTGGGAGAGGGGAGCTTTGCCCACAAGACCTCCCAGTGCATCCCCAGGACTTGCTGTGTGTTTTGAAGCAGTGAATAGTCAAATTCAGAAGAACAGAACCCATTCTGCTCCAGGATGGCAGTGCTGGAGTGCTGGACCTGGCAGGTATTGGGCTGAACACAGTGATACCCAGCTTCAGTGCAAAAGACCACGTTAAACTTCTCATGGACCTCATTCCTTTCTAATAAAGGAACTGAAGCACAGACCTGACTGCACACAAAAAGCCAATTCCAGAGAGCCTGGAGCACAGCTGCATCCCAGCCTCACCCAGAGCTGCATCCCCTCTACCAAACAGTTCACTGCACTGTCCTTAAGCACATTTAAAAATATATATTTTTAATTTTGCAGTAACTCTTCTTTTGCCTCCTTTTTTTGGTTTTTTTTTCTTTTGTTACTGTATGCTCCAGTTGCTGTTGGAAAGCAGTTTCTGGTTTCTCTAGGTCCATTTAACAATTCAACTAATAATTGTATTTTATTTCTCAGACTATTAGCATGTAATGGAGCAGCAGCAGCAGCCTTGGCTCCTGCTGTCTGGGAAAAGAGAGAATTTGTGCCAAGGGCTAAGTGCATTGCCTTGGGTCAGCTGGTCCCTCCAAATCCCAGAGTGCATTACCTTGGGAGTGGGAATTCACCCCACTCTGCTCTCAGCAGGAACTGGAGCTTCCAGTTGCTTTTCAAAAGATAAAGCATTATCACTATTTTCCCTAGTATTTCTCCCCTTCTGAACTCCTCCCAAGTAACAGAAAGCTGCTTAAATGAGATGTGCACACTCACAGAACAAGTTAATTAATGGCCTCAGCCTAAATTGGTGAGACCAGCATGCCTTGAGCAATGATTTAGCACTTCAACACTCCCGGCCAGACTTTCACCTCCCATGCAGTCTTTAATCCCCCATATTAACATTTAGCTCCCTGCTGAGGGGCCTCCTCCAAAACTCAGCTCTTTGGGAGTTTGTTCTTAGGGCAGGAGCATCCCAGGCTCCCACCCAGCTCAGGAGTGGGGCTGCAGGGCTGGGAGGGAAACAGAGCAAAGGATCAACATCTGCAACATCTGCCCACCCCACAGAACTGACAGAGTGTGCAAGAAATGAGCTCTTCAACCCCAGACAGACCAGCACAGAGCCTCATTTTCGAGGTACCAAAGCTCCCACAGAAGCAGGTTTAAAATTACAATTCCTTCCTGCTGAATGAATGTTCTGGTTCTGCTTCATCCTGCCAGCATCTTCTGTTGCCAGATGTGTTTTCTTAGTGAAAGAAGAAAGCAAAGAGAGGAGGGCTGGGGAAATACAAAACACTTCTAGGAGCTGCCCAGTTGAGTTTATCCAGCATGCTCAGGTCTGGTTTGCAGCAATCACTGTTCCCAGGATTCTGCTGCACCCTGGAGTGGACTGGTGGCTGCTCTGAAAACCCAACCAGGGTCAGTCCAGCCAGGGACAGCACCACTTCTGCCCAGGACAGGCTCCACAGAGCAGAGGTGACAAGGACAGAGGGGCTGAGCTGGGCACCAAGCTCCAGGAGCCTCTGCTGCAGGCTTTGCAGAGGCTGAGCCCAGGCTGGGCTCTTGGGCAGCAGGCAGAGAGAAAATCCAAGGAACTGGTGGAGTCCTCAGCCCTGGAAATGTTCAGCAAACAGGCAGGAGTGGTGCTCAGGAATGTGGTTTAGTGGTGGAGCTGGCAGTGCTGGGTTCAAGGTGGGACTCCACGGTCCTAGAGGGCTTTTCCAACCTCAGTGATTCTGGGATCAGACGAGGGAGCAGGGGCAGGACTGGAGCAGAACCAGGTCCTGCTCAGCCCATGAGGGGCTGAGCACCTTCCCCTCTTGCACAAGGCTTGGCTGATCCCTGAAGATGCAGAAACAGATGGGGAAGAAGAAAACCAAGGCTCTCCCCACTCACCCAGCCCCAATCCATGTCCAGGAAGGGCAGAGCAGGCTCTGAACCACCCCTGTTCTCTGCCCAGCCACAGCACAGCCCATCCTTGCTAAACCAGGCAGGGGACAGGGGGACAGCAAAGCCCAAGGGATGCAGCTGAGAATTTTGGCACCTCTGACCAAAGCCAGGCAGGGACAGCAGTTCCAGAAACCTGCTCCAGCACTCCCCAGTTCTTATCCAATTATGACATAATTCTTTCCTTCCCCTAAAGGATTAAAGCAACAAAGAGGGAGCACAAAGGGAGAAGTAGGAGGACTGCAGCAGCATGAGGGAGATGAGAAACCAGGGGCTCCTGCCTTTGATGTTTGGATGATCACATCATTGCAATTACTGTGTCAAGGGCTCTGCAGTGTCACTGGTAAATAAATCATCCAAGGAAATTAACTGTGCAGGGAGCTTGCACCACTAGTCACAGCAGGTAAAAATGAGAACGGGGAAGTCAAAGCATTTCAAACTGAGGAAAAACTCCAAAATGCTAGGAAAACAAAGTAACATTTCAAATTGTTTCTATAACAAATATAAAATCTGTGTAGGTGCCTGTACAGGGAAGATAGAGACTTTAGATTCATCTACTGTTCTTCAGGAAATCAAGCCATTACTTAATCATGTGCAGTCTTATTGCAGACAGAGAGAGGATAAAGAACTCATTTGTCTGGTACAAGGAAGAATCTGGCACTTGATACCTGTCCTGGTATCACAATAAAAACTATGCAATACACTAATTATTCTCCTTCATCACAAAAAACACTTAAGTTCTCTCCTCCCCTCCCCTGCTGTCACAAGGAGCTGATCTGTGCCACAGCATGGTAACACAGAATTTCACACCCCACTCTATTTTAAGGATGAAAATTCCACCCCAAGCACTTGATGATGAGTTGATTTGAGTTCCCTGCTACGGCTGATGCTCATTTCCCAGATGAGTAAACAGATCCATGCAAAGATCTCTGCTCAAGATCACCAGAGCTCCCACCCCACTCAGCCCTAACCCCTGACAGAAAACACCCCAAACCCCACTGAGGACATGGAGCACTGCAAACACCACTGGCAGCACCTGAGAAGGGATGGGATGGAGCAGTAAAGCCTGACAGAGACATTCAGCCATTCTCCTTCCTCTCTGTGTCCTCTGCTCTCATTCAGTCTCTCCAGGCTCAGCCAAGTCCAATTTCTTCTCACTATTTGCCCTAAGCTCCCTCATCCTTCCCTCCATGCTCTCCCAGCCCAGAGGTGCAGCTCCAGAAATGCTTTCTAAATGCTTCTTTTGCAATTCAGAACATCCCTAAACTGCTCCATCAGCTCAGTATTTGCCTGTAATCCCCTTTGGATCTGCAATGTTTATACAGTATTACTTGCAAGATTTAACTCAAAGATAATTAATTCAGTTCTGTGATTTTTGGCTTCATTTTGATTTTAGAACAGCAAAAGAAAACCTTAGCATGAATCAAAGCACTTTCAAATCTGACAAACTGATTTACAGCCCTGAAGAGAACTTTTTTTTTTTTTTTTAAATACAAGCTGGTTCCACTTTTACCCACCCCATTTTTGTTTAAACCACCTACCAATGGTGGGAGCACAAATCTATAATCACATGCTTGATTGCTGTATCATGTTTATTTTAATCAGAACCCATCCCATTCCAGTTGCAAGTATTTAAAGCCCAGAGCTGGAGTGGGAGAGCAAATTAAAATGAGAAAAGCAGTGAAAGTGATGGCACCCACCACCATGAGCAGGCACAGCACGTGTCACTGCAGCCCACCAGGGCAGGGGATGCACAGGGTAAGAGGGAAAGGCTTTAGAGGGCATGGATGGATGGGATATTGGAAAAAAATGCTTTATTGGGAGGGTGGGGAGGCCCTGGCACAGGCTGCCCTGAGAAGTTGTGGCTGCCCCATCCCCAAGGCCAGGTTGGATCAGGCTTGGAGCAGGCTGGGATAGTGGAAGTGTCCCTGTCCATGGGAACCAGAGGATCTTTAATGTCCCTTCCAATCCATTCTATAAGCACAAACCCACCATTTATTGGCTGAGGCTGTTCACAACACACAACAGAAACATTTGAATTTGCTAATTGAGCTTCTGATCATTCAAGCCACGCTTTGCTGTCTCCAGCAGCATCAGTGAAAGTGCTCCCAGTGTGACAGCAGCCTTTAGCTACTGCCAGGTTGAAACAGCCCCAGCCTCCTCCACTCCCCTGCGACCCTTTCACATGAAACCTGACACTGAAGTGACTTCTAAAGGGTCTCAAAGTGCCCCTCAGGAACAGCCACCAGCTCACATCACACCTTCCCTGCAAGAACTGCTTAAAACTGCTGCACTTCCAAGCATCTCTCAATTTCTCAGATGATGCAGCACCAGAGTTGTGAGTCTTCCCACCCACACGACCCTGTGTAACAGAATGCTCCTAAAAAGTAATTTATCCTCAGAACAGAGTCAGGAGAACCTTGCCTGACAGAAGCCTTATTGCTTTCAAACTCAACACGAGTTATGTTTTCACAGCTCTAAGAAAACTTGACTTCATCTCAGTAATAGATCACAGATTGCTTTACAAACAATCAGCGAATCTCACAGACCAAACCACAACAAAATAATGATCCAGTCAAGTCCAAAAGAGTAAAATGTACCCAACACAGGCAGAGGGAGGTGTTTCAGATGACTGCTGTCCCACTGGAAGCAGTGGCTGGGAAATTGCTGGTGGGTTTCTCCAGCCCTTAGCCCGGGATGTGACACAAACCAAGCCCCTCTGGAGCAGGGTGAGCACCCTGCCCTGAGCTGTGCCACACCAACAGCTCAGCCTGAGGACCAGCACAGCACACAGAGCACCCCAGCTGGAAAACACATTAAAAGCTCCAAACTCATGCAAATGGCCTTGTCTTCCCCAATGGGACCACTTTTGTAACAAAAAAAAAAAAAAAAAGGATTCATTATTTATAGCAGACAAGAAGGTGGCTGACTGCAGCTGAGGATGCCACTTTGGATTTAGTAGATGTCCTGATATGGCACATTATGTAAACAACACCTACACACATGAGGCTCCTCTTGTCACAGTAAGAAGTTTTCCATGTTTTTCATAAGGAACAAAAACTTCTCCTTTTAATTTCAATGGAATCAAGGTCTGAATTCTGAACTTTCTATGAATTTTATGGGTGACAGCCAACTCTGGTTCTCTCCATCTGAAGTTCTCCAAATTCTGTGGCCCACACTCCCCTGTCTGGCCACTTTCCAGTCAGTGAACATGACTTTAATTTTTCACACTGAGTGTCCTCAGATTTGCAGTCCCACACCATTTACAGTCAAGGGACACGAATTCAGGGCACACCTTGTGGCAGGGGATGGTTTGATGAAGCACTTTGTTAAATAGTTTAGAAAACTGAGCACCTCAATCTCTCCAGGACTTGACAGGAAAGTTCAACCTGTTTATTTGCCATGGTGCTGTGCCTTGGCTGCTGTAGTGCCTATTATGACATTTTTAACACCTTCTCTGCTGGGTGACAAAAGCAACTCCCTGTTCCCCAGGAATGCCTGACCTCCAACAACACAGCTCCAAGTTTTTGCAAAACTTGTAAAGTAAAGGCACAGGAAAAAGAGAGAACATGAGAGCAAAAATTCAAATATAGCTTTAACTCATTAACTGCATGCCACAGTGAGGATAACACAAAGAGAATTGCAGTGCAGTGCTCCTGTGAGCAGAGTCTTTGGGAAGGGGATGCTCTGAGCTCAATCCTCATTTTCTGTCCTGAGTGGCTTCACAGAAATCAAACCAGCTACTCTGCTCAGCCACAGTGAGATAGATAACTGCAGTCCAGCTCAGTACTTCCTACCAAATATTTTAAATGTTTGCCCCAGTGAGAAATACAGCATATGGATTCAACACAATATTTATTCTATTCCTCTGCCAGAGGAAGAGAATCAAGAGAAGATTTGGGTTCCTGTATTGCTTTTATGCATCACTGTCAGCAATTGCATGGTGAGACAAAGTCCTTTCAAAAAAGAAAAAACCCAAATGTCTATTCTGGGCAATTCTCATCCATCACATAGCATTAGAGATACTCAAGGGACTCTGGCTTTATGTGATTTAACATGGAGATTTACACCCCACCCCACCTCCTTACTTTACAGTCTTTGGTGGCATTATGCTTTGAGGTTCAGTAGCTCCAAGTGGGGCTTCTATTTAAAACCATCTTTACTGCAGGAAATTCCGTTACACGACCTTTTTTGAAAATACGATTTTGGGAAAAAAGCATCAAATGATTTGCTGACTTCTGAGACATGCAGCTGCAATGAGCAGAAAGCACAAATGCTGCTGGTTTGACTCAGAAAAAGACACCTTCTAAAGTTTAAAAATACAGAACATCAAACTGTAGAGAGGAAAGAATAGTTTAAAATATTAAAAATCCACATCTACTGGTGAAGGAGCAGGGGGAAAAGGCAGGCTTGACATGTGGCAGCAAAAAGTGGGAAATTCCTCCTTTCAGCTGACGTGGGTAACATTAAAATACACACACACACATAATTACTCAGATTTCCCCTGGGAACCCCAAATTCATGCCTGGTCTGTACAAGAGGACAACACAGCTGTGACAGAGAACAGACCTGTAATTATGTCTGTGTTGTGCCATCAACAAGCCCAGCATTTGTGAACACAAATCCCCAGGGACACCAATCCCTGACAGACACAGCTGAAAGCTCACACACCTCCTGCCGCCTGCAGCCTCACCTTCTCAGGAATTTCATTTGGGGTTGGTTATCAGATGCCCACAAATAGACAGGAGAAGCCCTGGCAGAGCAGATCCCAGCCCTGGCAGGGCACATCCCAGCCCTGGCAGGGCACATCCCAGCCCTGGCAGGGCACATCCCAGCCCTGGCAGGGCACACCCCAGCCCTGGCAGGGCACATCCCAGCCCTGCTAGGGCACATCCCAGCCCTGGCAGGGCACATCCCAGCCCTGCTAGAGCCCATCCCAGCCCTGCTAGGGCACATCCCAGCCCTGCTAGGGCACATCCCAGCCCTGCTAGGGCACATCCCAGCCCTGCTAGGGCACATCCCAGCCCTGCTAGGGCACATCCCAGCCCTGCTAGGGCACATCCCAGCCCTGGCAGGGCACATCCCAGGCCTGGCAGGGCACATCCCAGGCCTGCTAGGGCACATCCCAGCACTGCTGTCCCAATAAAGCAGGAACAGAGGCTGTGACACCACTCACTCCCTGCGCTCCTGCGAGGCACACACGGATCCAGGAGCAAGGATCCTGCAAGAAATGCCACTTGCTCACCTTGGTGGCACACTGACACTTCAGTGGCACTTGTTCCTCACTGTTTTTTCTACAGGAGCAAAGTATGGAGCTGTTATGGTGGGAGAAGCAACATCTACGGCAGTGTCTTCTAAACAAGGGATGTTTAAGGGACAGCCTGGGCAAACCAGTCCTCCAAAGGTCTCTTTGGAAGGGAAAACAAAAGCCCATCCCTTTGGGGGGTAGGAAAGTACAGCTGGCACAAGGAGCTGGAGACAGGTGTAGCAGCAATGGAATGTCACCAAGTGTCCAAAGCAGGGGACATTTCCATTGTCCCCAGGAGCTGTGTGGCAGCAGGAGTGGCCAACATCTGATGCCTGGCAAGTTGCTCACCCACCTGGGCCAGGAACTCTCACCCCCAGGAAAAAGGGACTGTCCTGAAATGTTAAATGCCCAGGGCAGACAGCCACAGACATCACAAGACAGCATAAAACCAAGTTTATTTTCTATAGCACCATCATATTCCTTATTTTCTGCCACAGTTACCTACCTACCTGTGCAGACAAAGGAACCCCATTACCAACAAATCAGAGCAGCAATGAGCTTTCTGTCCCAAAAAGCACAGGTAGCCATTCAACAAAACACCCAGCTGCAGCATTTCTCTCTGCCTAGATTCCTTCCCTATCCTAAGTGAAGGAAAAGGCTAAGAAATGCTTTTTTGGACATGTCCTGCAACATGCACAGACACTCCTGGGCCAAGGAGATGTCAGCAGAGGGCTGACCTGCTCTTCATGGGCAGAATATTTGCCACAAACATCCCCAAAAAACAAAACCCTTTTGAGAAAACCAGTGCTTGCTGCTCTTGCCTGCCAGCAGAGTTATATCTTAGCAGTGTTGATTTCCATTGCACGGCTATAAACTTTCACATCCTGTAAATACACAGCCAGACATGAAAATATCTGCTCATTTTGTGCATCTTCTCTCTCTTCCCTTTACAGCCAGTGCCAGCACCGTGGTAATTCAGATGCTGTGACCTGGGATTCCTTTCTGGCAAGTGCTCCCACTGATTTTAAATAAGGAGGCTTGGCCTGAAACCAGCCTACAGAAGGTGAGTTTTCCTTCATCTCAGCAATGTAGGAAGCAAAAGAGCTACAGAAAGAGCCAGGGATCTCATCATGATGAGGATGAGGAGGCTGCAGGAGCAGAAGAGAGAAAAATTATTCTGAAAATACCTTGTGACCGTTTCCAAAACAGAGCTGTTAAAACAAGGAAGGAAAAGACATCTTGAGAGCAGAGAGTGTATGCAGCAAATGAAATAAATGGGAAGGTTTCCAGTGGGTGGCTCAGTGCAGAACAGCAGAGCCATTAAGGAAGCTGCATCCCCACAGCTGCACTCGCCATGCCCGGCAGCACCAGCATAATGTGGCCATAACTCAGAGAAGCATCAGCAAACAGCAGTTTTCCTGCTCCCTGTATAATTTAGCAAAGGCACAGACACTGCTCTGTCATATTTCTCCTCCCTCAAAGCAGCAGCATTACTTTTTCTGGGGTTATTTTGGTGCTGGTTCGGATTTTCTTTAAGGGAGTTCTCTGGATTAAGCAAGCTTTTTATTTAAATAGCAGCCCAGGTTCATTGGTTCAGAGCAAGCCTGAAAGCCAGATAGCTCCAAATAGTGTCAGATTTCAGTAACAGCTTGAATGAGAACACCTTGGCACACATCCCTGCACAGCAGCATCCCCGTGCCTTGAAAATTTATACTCCATTTAACACTACTGGGAATTTAGTGGTCAGTTTACAGAAAGACAGGGGCAGCAGAAGACAAAAGTCTCCCTACACACAAGGCTGTGCCCACCAACAGAACCAATTCTGCAAAAGCAGCTGGATTTGTGGGAATTCCTGGAGAGGAGCTGGGCAGTTTTCCTGCTCACAGATGTGCTGCACACCCATGTGTGCTGGGCACCTTCACCTTGGACACACCAACAGCAGGTCTTGGCCTGTCAAGAGAAATTGCTTTTAAAGTGAAAGATTTTGTAGAAAGTTCAGGTTTAATCTTGGCTCAGGGCCTGCACTGACATCCCCTTTTGTTAGGAGAGGACTGAGATCAGCAGGTCTGCAGCTCCAGAGCAGCCCTGGACAAGCACCTGCCTGTCAGCTCCCCACAGCCACAGGGATTCCTCCTCCTCCTCCTCCATCCCCTCTGCCTTTTGCATTCATTTCATGCAGCAGCAACTCAAACCTCCTGCTTTACCACCCAGATCTGGGAGCTGCACCCATCCATGGCCAGGTGAGAGCTGGGATCCCCCAGAGCAGCCAGCCAGGGCCGCCAGGTGAGAGCTCCTGCAGCCACTGGGGCAGGGCAGGTGCCCCAACCTCCTGCCAACCCCTCTCCTCCAGGACCTGCCACCTCCCAGATAATTCCTGGCAAGCAGGAGAGCTGCAGGAAGAACCAGCTCGGGCACAGCACTGCCTAACAGTGGCCAAGTGAGCAGTGCAGGGTTCCATGCAGAGGCTGTCAGAACAAGGGCCAAAATCATTTACACTGCAGAGCTGTGCATGCATCTAACACACAGCCAGCTTTATGTTAAAGTTTTCTTCTTTAAATGAATCCAAGATCCACCTGATGGGTTCCACCTTTTGTTGTTTTAAACCAGACCCTCCCTGCTCACAACAGGCTGAAACCCAAACAAACCTGCACAGCAAAAATGAGGAGGTAGCCAAGGCTGTTTTCTGGAAGTGGAGCCTCAAACCCTTCCACAGACAGGCAGCTGATTTCTGGGCAGACAGCTCAAACCAGCACCTCCCTATTCATGCAGAAGAGCTCCCCTTACCTCCTCTGCATGCACCAATTCCATCCTACTTGTGTGCACAGACAGGAGCCAAACTGGGAGATAAGAATACCCTGGCAGGGATATTGCCTGCTTTAGTTATTCAATAGCTCTGTGAGCCAACTAGGGCTTTGTTTGCTAAGCAATGACAGAGTATTCAAATTATGCTGATTAAAACCATTCAGTCAAGACATCATGCCTTTAGAAATACTGTTTGGTTTATGTTACAGCTGTTTTTTTTTTTCCCTCCCTGAATTCAGCAATTCAGATTGTTCCTCCAGCAAGCCAAACACACAGATGATTAAATTCTTGCACCTCCAAAGCATAACGGCATGACAGTATTTGGTCTTTTCCAGAGCAAGGTCTGAATAAATTGGAGTTTTACCAGGACTCAAAGCCACTTGGATACTTCTGGACACAAGCCAGTTTCTAACCAAGCTGAGAAAAAACTTCTTGGGAAAAACCATCCCAGCACACACAGAACTTTTGAAAAACAGCTCGTGAAGGAACTGGTGCTGCCAGGAGATGGGTATTAAACAACCCAATTTATTCAGGTAATTTCTACAGGCTTCACTTGAGACTTCAAATTTTGTATAAAGTTTTCATCACCTTCACAGTGGCAAAGCTGAAAGGGGCATTTAACACAAGAATTTCATGGTAGTGGATAGCAGCACAGAGGCACTAAATCACAAACTTGTTAACCCTCCCAGGCAATTGTTGCCTCTCATTCAAATAACCCCTGTGGTTTTATTGTCTGGGAAGAGGAGTACCCTGCTTTGGGACAGCAATTCCTTGGGAAGCAGCATCTCTGACTGTCCCACAGGTAAAGACACCCAGATCCATTCCCAACAAGGGATCTTGGCTCTTCCAAAGCTGCCCTCCAGCCAGCCTTGTTTCCAGCAGGGTGTTGGATTATGTACATTAAAATACACCTTTAATCCCGTGGTGGCAATGTTCTGAGGGGACACATTTATCAACATTTATCAACAGTCCTAAAGCAGAGACAGGAAAGTATGGGAATACACAGAGAGTCAAACAGACTTGATTTAGGAAAGCAGCCCCTGTGGCTCAGCCCTCACTGAGGGAAAGCCCCATTTGTGTTCCTGCAGCACCAACAGAAGGGTCTGTCAGGGATTTTTTGGGGGGAGCAATGTCAATTCAGCCCCAAACCAATTATCCACTATTTCTAACAGCTTCCCACTTTCTGTCCTCCAGCTGGTTGTTAATGAGGGATGTGCAGCAATCCAGGACACAAGTCAGATAAAATATTTGTGCATTAACTGGCCTGGGACCTGCACAGCCATGACAGGCACATCCTGCCTGCACCAGAGCCTCTGACCAGCTCCTGGAGACAGGAGGCAGAAAAGCCAAACAGGAGCAGGGCAAAGAGCTCCTGGAAATGTTTTAACAACATGAGAACCATCACACTCTTGTTTTACCTTTAAGTGTCTCTGAGTCAGCTCCCTCCCTTCAGCCCAGAGCAATCCTTACAGCATTTTTTTTTTTTTTCCCCTTAAACACCGCATTCCCTATAGGCTGGGAGCTAATTTACGGCAATTCATTATCCTGTTCTAACTCAGGCAACAACAATTCATGCTGTAACTTTCTCAAATGAATTCTTCTCAAAAACACTACCCCACCCTGGCAAAAAGTTAATTAAGGATCCTTTTACCTGCTCCCTGAAGATCACAGGGCTGATGCTGTCAGACAGGTTTGCTTTCTGTTATTACCAATTTCAGCAGGAATTCACCTCTCCTAATCCCATTCTGAGTATCAGGTCCTCACAGAGACATGGAAATGAAATAAAGAGGATTACTGTAACCACCCAGGTAGCAGCATTGGTTGGGACAGGGCTTGCACAGAGGACAAGACACAACTGAATGTGTCAGGATGAGTTGCTCTCCCTAAAATCTGCTGTTCCTCTGAAGCCCTCCTGGCCTTCCAAATATTTGCTTGAGGTTTCCCTGAAATGCAGATTTTCCTAGAGGAATGGTGAGCATGCAGAGCACATTCCTCTGCTAAGTGTCTTCTTCAAAATTTGGGTAAATCCCAGCCCATTCCTGCCCAGCTCACACAAACAGTTTGGATTCTGATGGCAGGAGCAGAGTCTGGAAGGACAGCTCTGGCCTTGCTGCTGGTTTGCACCAAAACCAAGGACACAGATGATTTTGTGCTCTGCTAATCAATATAATTAAACTCCCTGAATGGTCACATTTATCCCAGTAAATGGCAGCTCTAAAGTGTATTATTTAGACAAAAGGGGAGTTGTAACCGTGCCAGAAGGTTCTTACAGGTAAAAAAAGTAACCTGCATGGAAAAAAAGCCATGATTTATAGTAATGAAGCCACTGCTAATGTTATATTAGTGTCACATGAGAGAATTTATGAGAATTTGAGAATGAGAATTTACTAGACAGTGGTAAATTTGAATTTAATTAAATTTTTCTTCCTGTCTTTCCCCATTCTCCCTTTGGACATGGGTGTCACAGCTGCAGAGAAATTGCTGGCTTGAAATAATTGCCCAGTGAAAAAGCAAACTTTCCAAACCTTTTGTCCTTGAGAAGGGCACAGAGCAGCATCAATAAATCCCTTGGCATCCTTCCTCCCACCAGGGTAAGGTGCTATGCACAATACCAGGAAAAAAAATCCCAATTTCAAGCAAGAGAAAGTCAGCATAGCCCAGAAGATAAGTGACACAGGGACACATGGACACTTTCAAATACAGAGATTTCTTACAGCCCAAGACAGTCATTAGGAGAGAGATGCTAATGTTGAGGAACTGCATTAAAACTACAAAAAAGTCCAACCCCTTGGCTCCTGTCAGTATGTCTGGGCCAAGATTATTTTTCTTCAAAGCCTCTGCTCTGCCTTGAACACTCTGCTCGTTTTTCAAGCCAACATCCTGGGGCCTGGCAGGGATTTTTATCTGTAAATTCCCTTTACACACTATCCCAAAGCTGGCTCCTACCTGCTTCTCCAGCTCCCTGTGCCATCAGCCCTCCTCACACTGTGCCAAGGAGTTCTCCTGCCTGCAGGTTTGCCCCTCCAACATTTGTCAGGGATTTTTTGCACTGCCCTGTGTAAACCTTTGATGTTCATTGGCAGCCTGTGCTGTAAAGAGCCCCTCTATTCAGAACTGCAGTCCTTAAACTGATTTACTCTGAGTTACTACACCAGCTACAAGAACCTGCTCACATAAGAGGCCACTGAACCAAGGATGCATTTCAAGGAGATCTTCCCAACTCCCCAAAAACACAGGAAAAACAGATTTGGCTTTGTTTTTAATTGTCCATGATTTTTCTCCCTATGGACAAATATCTTTCATATTCCAGGCAGAATTAAGCTCTGAATTTAAAGTCACAAGCCTTGGGGACCACCTCACATTCCACAACTGGAGGTAAGGCTAGCAAACTTGCAGAATTTCTCAGGATGGAAGAGTTAAGATGAGCTAATTCCAAAAGGCCTTTCCTTCTTTTTCTGGGGAGTAAATGATGCTAAAATAACTTGATAACCAGCATCAGGACTGACCCTGAGACCTCCAGAACCCAGACAAAACCTGCAAAGAGCCAGTGCCATCAGGGACTGAATGGGACATGAAAGGAAAGTCTCTGCAGCCTGAGGTGATGGGCACTGCTGCTGAAAGCAAATCCTCCACCTGTTTTAGCTCCAGAGGAAGAAGGCAGATTACAGAGAGTTATCATTCATCTACTACAAACTTCCTCATCAGACACCACCTCCTCCTCCTCCCAAACCTCTCCTTTTCCAGAAGCACCTCAGCTGCTTTGGGCAGAGCAGTACCTGCAGTGTTATCAGACATCTTCTCTACAACAGGAATTTCTACTCCTGGCTGCTCTGGGAGGTGCAGCAGCCCTGGGAGAGGCTCTGTGGTTTGATGGCTCCAGGGCACAGGGTTGGGAAGTGCAGGGCGGAGCAGTGGAGAGGATGTCAGGCAGAGATTCCCCTCCTGTGATCCAGGGCTCACACACCCCTGACACCCTCTGAGGCTCAGCACCACCCTCACAGGGCACCCAGAGTGCTGCTCTTACTCAGACAAGGTTTGCAGAGGAAGGTGACAGGCACAAGTGATAAATTGCCAGGAAAATCCATTTTAACCACAGTGTGACCCTGGCACCCTGGTGATGCCTTCAGTACCAAACACAGCACACGTGGGTATCAAACACACCCCGTGCCCTGCTGTCCTGCAAGATGCTCAGAGGAAACAAAAATCCCATTTCCCCCTCATTCTCTCCAGTTAATCATGTAAAATAATCTGCTTGAGTACTTCTTTCAGCAGGGGGAGGAGGCTGCTGCAGGAACATCCCAGCAGCACAGGCATTGAGTGGTACCTGTGTTAGATCCACCAAAATGTTCTAAATGGGAGGGACTGGAGCTCCCACCTTTGGCTCCATCTCCTCCTCCTCATTTCAAGACTGTTCCTGTGAGAAAGGAACCAGGACCTACATTTCTGCACACAGCTTATTTCCTCTTGATATCTGGTCATTCTGCACAGCCCCACTCTGCAGCCTGAGGATACAAACCCATGGGGAAGCTTCCAAAGGGACACTCATACCCAAAATCTGGGGGTGTGAGGGCCAGACCCCCCTGCTCTGCAGCTGGACAGGTGTGGAGGACAACACAGCTGGGTCAGGCTGTGTCTCTGACCTTCCTCCCACCTCCCTGCTGTGCATAAAGGCATTCACTGAGACAAGTTTTTTAAGATTAATTAAGATTAATTAATTAATTAAGATTGTTTAAGATTAGCTGTTACAGCACACCTGGCTAGGCCAACACACCTCAGTGTTCAGCAGGGACTCCAAGATTTAAAAGGCTGGACTGCAACTGTAGAAATTAATGACACATTAAAAACAAAACAACAAACAAACAAACAACTCCCCCCCCAAAAAAAAACAAAAAAAAAAGAAAAGAAAATGAAATGCAACTTCTGGCACCTCAAAGCAGGGGGTTGAGGCTGAAACCTTATTAAGGCAGAGCTCTAAAAGACCCATCATACAGGAGATGTGTTGGTAAATTCTCAGCAGACCAGTCCCAGGCTGCAGCCTCCCACCCTGGGCAGCCACATCTCTCCCTGCAGCTTCCACAGCTCAGAGAGCAGAACCATCTCCAGCTCTTATCCTCACGTTTTTGCACAAGTGAGGGCAGGGAAGGACACATCTTTCTTTGCTGATGCAAAGAGCCATAAAAGCAAACACCCCTCTTCTCCCCAAGCCTGCAGCAGGACTGCTCCCCACTCAGCAGAGTCTGAATCTCAGGTTACCTTTGACTCACCTGGGGAGAGTTTCTAAGGGTGCAGTGCCAGGCACTTCATTCACTGCAGCATTTCCACCCTTCCTCTGCCCACTGAACACAGTTGGCTTTGGTCCCTCCTCTGCCCAGCTCAGCCCCACCCATGGCTCTTCTTACTCCAGTGGGTTTTGCTGGTTTTTTGTTGCTTTGGTGGTGGTGGTGTTTTATGTCTTTTTTTTTTTTTTTTTCCTTCCACCACATTTTATTTTAGGAGGACAGGACTACCGAGCACCACCAGAATGCAAAAACAAAACCAAACAAATCCAACTGTGCAGAGGAAGTGGCAGACACACAGTCTGGCACACAGCACCCCCCTCCACTCTGTGCTGAGCTGGAGACAACAACTGTGAAAGCAAACTGGGAGTCCTGGTGCCACTAAAATCCCACGCAGCCATGCTGGAGATGAGAGCAAAGATGACACACTCAGATGTATTTGAATAAACATTTGTATCTCAGCTGCTGCAAAGCCCAGGCTTCATTCGAGTGTTCTGGAGGAGTTTGGAGCAGGGAAAGGGATTTCTCAGACAGGCAGAAGAGGTGTAGCTTGCCCCGACAAGCATGTGATGCTCTGACAGGGTGTAACTACTGTAAGACAAGATGTTAATGCACTGCTAACAGGACTTTCTGTCATTAAGCATCAAAGTTACTCCATCTGGGTTTAAAAAAAAGAAAAAAGAGGTTCAGGCTGAGAATGAGGAGGTTAAAATTAGTCTAAACACCAGCTCCCCGTGTTTAAAGTGGAAAGAACAGCCAAGTTAACTCCAGACAGCAAGAAACCTTCAAAGTACTCCAAAACAGGGTTAAAGATGGATTTATATACACAGAGGAAAGACCCTTCTCCTCCCTTCCAAACCCACCACCCACCCACATGGCTTTGACCCACATCGTCCCTTTACTAGGGGTGGACAATCAAGAAATCTCCATCCCTGCATCCAAAACCAGTACTCCTGCATGTGGTGCTGAAGCAGTGGTCACTGAAACTCTGAAAGAGGAGCAAGGATTGCACAGGAGAAGCAGCAAGATCATCCCAGTAAGCCCCAGTATGCACCCACCCCTCCTCTCTCCCCTCCCCACTGTCAGGCTGACTCGATGCAGCTCCTGGTTTTTTATCTTTCTCCAATGATAATCAGCTCACCTAAGGGACAAACTGAACCAGCCTTGACACTGCTGTGTTTATCAGGTTCATGCCTTTACCTACAGGAACAGCTGGCCAAGCTTCCTGCTGTCTCCCGACTGCCCCAAACTAACACAAAAATCACATTTCAGCCTCATTTCACCTTCTGTTTCATGCAAACCCATCATTAGAGGATTCTCCTCTTGTTTCCAGCAGACACTCACAGCCAGCCCTCACACAGATTTTCTTGTAAGTGCAGAGAAAAACCAAGGAACAGGAGTTCTGCTGCTGCCCAGAGAGGCAGCCTCACATGGTCACACTAGGAAATACTGACAGATAAAGCACAAAACTCGGTGCCAGATCATGCATCAGCCTCAAGGCTGCCAAGCAGACACCTCCTGGAGCTTCTGCCTCCCATGTAAGCAAAATCAGGTGGGGCTGGAGAAGGGTTTAGATTTTTTACCTCTCCAAACTTTCTCCTCCACACAACAATGCAGACCATTAAATCAGAAAAAAGATGCAACTGATTGTCAAGGTGTTTGAGACAACAGCAGAGTTAGAAGAAATTCTGTTGCCTTTAACTAAAAAAAAATTGTTTTGGAAGCAAGAAGGATGAACCAAGTCCAGGCATTCAGAATCCACTTTAGCTACACAATCCATACACATCTCCCCAGCCCACTCACAGGGATGCTTACAGTCAATGCCAGTTGTGTTTTAGCTGCTCAGTGTTAGATTCTATGAGCTGTCTGCTAAGCTCTTTTGACAGTGGAGGAGAAACAAGCGATTTGAAACACTTAAGTCTATTTTACCATAAAATTGAGGAATATGGTACCCATTAGAAGGATTCCTACTGCAGCACATCCCTGAACAGTTCCCACGCTTCTCGTTTCTGCTCCATGTGCAGCTCTCCTATGTGGTGCAGTCATGCTACTGAGAGAGTTTATTAAGATTTTGGTCATTTAAAATTTGCTTTCAGCCAGGCCCTGCTGTCAGGCAGCATTCCTGAAAACAAAGACACTTCCTTGGTGTTATGCACAAGAGGGAACTCGGTGTAGGGAGTTAAATATGCTTGAATTGCTGGATCTGCAATCCAGAGGGGTTTGCAGTTTGTTTTCTAAACGAGGAACAGAAGTCTAAACTAAGGCAGAGTAGGGATAAAGTGTGGGAAGAAAGTAAGAAGCACTCCCCATGCACTGGAGACAGCCTGGAGACCCTGCTAAGCTCCAGACACACATTTTTCCATCATTATCACCTTCCGAAACAAACACCACGATAGAGCATGTCAATGTTTAATCTTAAACATGCACACCCCTACTTTTCCCCCTCCTCTTCTGAGATTTAAGACATTTCACCTTTATAAGAGCTGCTTTCTTTCCTGGTTGGACTCAGCCCCTTGCACAACAGCTACCAGATGTGTCCATCTGCTTCCCATAACATCCAGGCAGGACTGTGCAGTGGGATGCAGCACCCCTGTTCCCATAACCTACACACTGAGCCCTGCAATGCCTCCAGAGGAATTCTGTCACATAAAATCCATCAGCAGGCTGTGATCTCAGCCCAGGGCTGCATTTCAGAAGGCAGCCTCCTTCTGTGCCATGCCCAGTCCACAACAATGACTCTGCCTGTCTCCCTCTCCCCTCCTCTCCTCCTCCCTCTCCTCTTTTTCTAGACCCTTCTCCACCTTTCCAACCCCAGTTTTCTTCCTGTTCTAAAGCATCCTCCAACTGTATCTCTCATCCTCTACCCCTTCCTTTCATCAAACCCAAGCACAGAGTGCAATGAACATGACCATCCAAAATTATTCCACAGGTTCTGACCACAAAGCAACAGCCTCTGCTGTGTTCTCAGGGCCAGGGCAGGCTGGCTACAGTGAAAACACTCCCCAGAAATATCCACTGATTATTTTTATTGCTTTCAGGCTTCTTTCTAAACTTTCTAAACTGGTCTCTATCCCCAGATACTTCTAATGCCTCTCCAAATGCTTCTAGGACTTGCTGGGAAAGAAGGGAAAGGATGTCCAACCTCTGCTGATCTGTTTAACATACTACTTAAAAATAATTGAGTATTCCAGGCGTCTATTTCCTAATCTTATCCTTCACTTCAAAGAGGGGAAAAATCAGCCAGATCATTTATTCATAAAGCTGGAACATCTGGCAACTGGTATTTCAGTAAAACTGCAATTTCATATCTCTGAAAGCACATAAATATAGTATTCCAATGAGGTACTTCTCCCAAACTCCAAGCCAAATTCTGATTCCCATTCACTTCAGAAGGGTCAAGATTTTGTCAATTCTGCATCTTTTGTTGCTTGATTTTCCATTAGAATTTTCAGGACTGAAAGCCTTGAAAGCAATCTCTTCTCTTGGGAAGTTCTTTGGAGAGAGAAATGTTCTGTGGGATCTTTTATTTTGACACCACACAGCAATAATAACCAAGACCATACAGAAAACCCTGTCTGTGTATGTGCTTTGTTTCTGCTTTCGAGTACACAGGGTTTGTTTTCAATGCAACACGAGGTAAATGGATTTGTTTCTAAATCATCTCTCCCCTACACTGGGATCTGAAAAAAATAAAGGATTAATTGTATGAAAGAGATTTATATACAAGGAGATTAAGCAGCCTATGGAACTCTCTTTCAAAGGAACTAAAGATAGCTCAGACATTAGCATGAGAAAAACTGTAGGGCTACATTTCTTACATATATTAAAGGGTTTTACATGCCCATCTCCCAGCACAGCCACACAGCAGAGTCTGACCAGGCTGTGACCACTGGAACTGATCACTGCTGATCAATACCTGCAATAATTGATCAGCTGCAATCTCTGAGGACAACGAGCAGCAGCTAAAAGGATTCTTTTGGCTCATTCAAGCACACAACCTCAACACAGACCTAAAGGGTCTGAAAAAGTTCAGCTTTGAACTTGAGGGGTGTAGCAGTGATCAGTCCTGTCCTGGCAGAGCACTGAGGGGCCTGGGTTGTTTGAGCCTTTATATATTTGAGTTTTAGGGCAGTTTTTATAATAGTTTGTTAAACTGGCAGATAACCCCAGCAGAGCTGCATTTTCTTCTACCCCTTCAGCACTGAAGTTTTGACAACTGCAGAAAATCTGAAGCTCTTGTCAGCTCTGTGTACAGCTGACCTACTGAGAGTTTAGGCTCTAAACAAAGAGGCCATCACATAAAAGTGTTTCCTTTCCTGACACTGCCCTGTAAACAGTCTACACAGAAAACAAAGCACCCAAATTACAGTTTGCATGCATTCAATGTGCACTCTGTGTTTTTCAAAAATTACTACAATTCTGAAGGAATTATGGTTTAAAGGTTTGTTGTGTTGCCTTAAATAGCAAAAAAGAAAACAAAAATCCCTCCTTTCTCTAACCTATATCATTTAAGCACAGAACTGTTAACCATTGCTGAAAGCACTGATGCATTATGACTTGGGGCAAGAGGAAGGCTTAATGCTCTGAAATGGCTGCAACCAAACAATAACAGCTTGGCCCCGTGGGTTTTCCACATCACATTGGAGGCAAATTGCTCAGCCTGCTCAAAAAATAAGATATGCACGCTCCAAACTGGCCAAGGAATTGTTCTTACAGCCACACATTGTCACTGCTGGTGACATCCACAAGATAAGGATGTAAAGAAGTCCAACGACCTATTTCCTGCCCTGACTCTTGACTGAGTCATTCTCAGCAAATAGTTTTAAGTATTGACCAATCTTGCAGCATATGGCGTGTGCTGGTTTATCTGAAGCCTGATTACAAATGTGAAGGTGGCAAGCCCAAGCCTCCCATCAATCTTTCTTGTGATGATATGGGGGTCTAAAAACCTTGATCTTTCTTTATCTGCCTTGCAGTGGTGTGTGCTCTGCAGCTGTCCTCGGCTGTTCAAAAACCCTTAAATCAAAATACAGCTGCTTTATGAGAACTGTTGTCTGCAGGCAACTCTTCACAGTCACTCTGCAATCAATTTCCATCTTGAGCACAAAAGCTGTTTCACTGTGGTGGTCCAGTTTGAAATAAATACAACATGAGTAAAAACGTAGTATTAGCCCCTTAGAGAATTGGCTATTTTATTCTTTATGTTTTGGTACATAATCCAAGAGGAGAAGCCTGAAATGTGATTTAACCACATGGTTCTCACAGCAAATAAGCTCAAGAAGAGCTGTAAATTTTACTGTCATGCAATCAAAACACAGAATGCCTTTCCTTCTCCACAACACCCTTGGAAGGGGTGACCAAACTGCCCCTGAGCTGGACCTGCCACCTGAAACCAGCACAGACTGGGAAGGGCACTGGGCAGCACCAGCACTGTCCAGTAACCAGGGGAGTGGGAAGGATCCCAGCTCCTCTCACCCATGGAACTGGACTGGCTCCAACCACTAACTCAAATATATTCCCAGTAGGAATGAAAATCTACACAGAAAACACCAAAAATTGGTGGCCTGAGCATGATCTCATTGTTAAGTCAGCCACTTCCAGTCAGATGAATAAACTCAACATTCCCTTCAGCTCCATTCTTCTGGATATTAAAGCCAGGCCAGGCTTATAAAAAGCAGTGCCACCCTCATGGGGATGCTGCCTGACAAACTCAGGACCTAGAAATCATTTAACACAAATTACAGCTCCTCTTCTGCTGCTTTTTTCAGGTTGGCCTGTGCAACACCACATCTAAATAAAAGTTTTCTCTGAACCCTGGGGTTGAAGAGCTCTGCATGACAGCCAGGGCACACTGCTGTCCAAGGCTCTGTGACCACCAGGTCTCAGGAGACACAGGGGTGCAGGGTGCTAATTCAGAGCTACCTTACTGTGCCCATAATCACACCTCAGCCCACTCTCAGGAGTGCAACCAAGGTTTCCTTGGTTTCCAAACAGCCCTGACTCCCCCCCTCCCTTTTTGCTGCTCCTCATATTCATGTAACTGCTGTAACACAGCATCCTGGGAGGGGAAAAAAAGCAAACAAAAGACATTATAGCCAATTTATATGGAAAATCAATTAAGTTCGGACATCTCATTAACCTTCTAACCTGCTTATCCCCCAGATTTCATTTACACTACTGCTTGCAAATGGATTTGACACATTGGCCCACCATTTCCCTGGGAAGGTGCAACAGGCACGAACAGAGTTCTTGGAGCCCAGAATATTCCATTTATCCAGGTCCTTCCCTCCCTCCTCCCTGCCATTCACTCAATGCTAAGAAGCACTGGAGGAAGAAAATAGGATACAAAAAAAAAATATGCAAGAGCCCTTTCAAAATCCTGCCAGCCCTGCTGTGGGCCTCCTTTTTTGCCTTCTGTTGCTTTAATTACCAGAAACTATGAGCAGAATTGCCTAAACCAAGAATGCCCAACCATCAGCAGAGTCCCACAGTGGTGGCAAAGCTCACAGGAGTCCCCTCACACCACACTTCACTCCCACCCTGTCACAAGACTGAGCCAGGTAACACACACTGAAAAATCAGTCTTAGGTGGTGCATGGAGTTCTGTTTTTTTATGTTATAGCACAAGGTCTAGGGAAGAGCCCTGATTTCTGTAGCTGAGATGCATTCACAACCTCTCCTCTGGGGATCTCTACAGCAATTCCATCTCCCTCCCCAGAAAACACCCAGCTTCAGACAGCACAGCCCCAGCATTCCCACAGGAAACCACAGCAAAATGGTCACCTGCATCTCAGACCTCAGGAATTCCTTCGCTCCTGTCATGTTGTCAAAATTATGGAATTCCAGAGCATGTTAACACACTGAAAGGTTTCTGTGCAATCTCTTCTGACTAAGATGACATGCACATTTCTAATGGACTGGGGAGCAAACTCTTACCAAGGGTTTTTACATGTTCAGTACATCAGAATTAAACTAAAGGGATCAAGTCTGATGTGGCTGCACCCATGCAAGGCCAAGAGAATCATCAAGATGAATCTCCCTGTAAAACAGAACAATCCTTGAAATCCATGTTGTTGCAGGAAATATAAATCCTTCCAAGGCAAGCACTGGTAACTTCTGCAAATGAGCTCTTCAAAAGGAGGAAAAGGGGCAGCTTCAGTAAAGTAATTTTTAAAAAGCAGAGAACACAAGTGAAAATACATGCATTTTTCTAAACATATGTTCCTGCCTCTGTATGAGGCAGGCATAACTAAAGCACTGCAGTCCTCCCCAGCCTGCAGACACAGCTCTCCAGCCAGTGCCCCTGCGGCTGCTCAAAGATTTCCCAAGTTACAGCCAAGCAAAAATTGATTAAAGCCTCGACTACTTCACTGCAGCTATTGGGAATCCAGCAAAAGTTACAAGAATGAGCTCAGCTGCTCTTTGCTTCCCATTAGGCAAAACTCTAAATAAAGGCAGTGCTTAAAGAACACAATCCCCTAAAGGAAAAATCAACAGCCCCCCTGGCAGCAGCCGTGCTCTGCCCTGTTCCAGCAGAGACACAAACACTTTCAAAAGGATCTGTGCCTGAAAACCAACACGGCACAGAAGGTGAGGGCTGGACCCCTCTGGAGACACTGTTCTGACAAGCTCCTAAAACCTGGTCTGTCCCTGGATCTCACCCTCTAGCACTCTCAAACTTGTTTCCAAGAGCGATGGGTTCAACATTCACAGTTTTCAGCTGCATTCAGCAAGGCTGTGCTCATTTAGCCAAGGACCTGCCTAATCCCATCTACATTAAAAAAGGCAGCAGTGAGGTCAAAGGTAAAGCATTACCTTAGTCTATATCATAGCGATGATGGGTTAGAGAGCCCAGCCTAAAAGCACACAGTGCTCAGTGTAATTGGAACTGATCTCAAGTGCACAGGCAGCCACAAATCTCACCCTTGTTATGCAGCAGGTCCTAGGAGAAGTTTATTTCAATTTAGTTCAAACCCATGGAATAGTAGATTAAGTTAAATTTAAAAATTCAGGAAAAAGGGAAGTTTTCTCAAAAAAGGGGTAGATACGGACTTTAAAAATGCCATAGGGGAGAGGGAAGATGCGTGTCAGGCTCTCAGGTCTGCAGAGAACCGCCGCTAAGGACGGGAGGAAGAAGGAGGCGAGAGGAAACCCACGGAGAACAATACTGGGAAAAGGGCTATTCTGGGCAAGAGGGAGAATGCGGGGCCAAGCCGGGCACGGAAACAAGTGTAACAAAGGCAGAGGAAGGGCTTCCTCGCCGAGCAGGGAGAGATTTCTGTCCGACTGCCTGCCCACATCCCTGGCGGACCCTGCGCCGGGCTGAGCCCCGCAGGAATGAAGGGGCAGCTGCCCAGAGGGAAAGATGCTGGGGATGCTCCACGGAACGAGGCTGGGGATGTTCTCAGTCTCCAGAGTCGGGTGCTGGTCATCCCCCCAGNNNNGTCCACCCCCCCAGCCACAGCAGGTCCCATGGGAGATTCTCAGCCCATCACAGCATCCCACTGGGAATTTCACCCTCCCCGAGAGACTCCGGCTCGGCTTTTCCCGGCTCCTCCAGACGCCGAACTTGAACCAGCGTCCCCTCGCACTGTCACCGCGGGGGGCCCCGGGCATCGCTCCCCGTCCATCCATCCCCGCCGGAGCCCGCAGAACAATGC